>JAJPCS010000230.1:1267758-1288701 GCA_021164005.1 Willisornis vidua nigrigula
TTCTCACAGGTGTGCAGGGCCCAGCTGGGACAGCCCGGACAGAGCAAAGGGAGCAGCTTTGTTCTTCCCCAGCCTTTGCAGCACTGTAGGAGGATGTGGTGCCATGGGCTGGGTGTGGAAACCCCTTCCCTTGGGGTGCTGGTTATTGTTGCTCACAGTGTGCTCTAGGGAGAACTGCCCTTCCTCCTGTGGCCAGGCTGGGCTCTCCTGCCCCATCCTAGACTCTGTTCCTTGTCTCTGCCCCACCCAACCTCAGATCCTGTTAGGAGTCACTTTGGTAGAATTGCATTTGTTGCCCTGTGTTGTACAAATAATTGGCCGTTTCAGCAGGGCTGTTCCCTCTTACAGAGTGAAATCGAGATGTGACTGGGGCAGGTGGGGAGGGAACAATGAGCTCTGATACAGGTGTGCAGAGGTGGAACTGCCTTTAAAGGCTGGGGTGGGTCCCTTTGCCCTGGCAGGGATTGTTGCCTTGTGCAGGGTGTGACTGGAGGGGGAAACAAACAGGGGCTCTGTTGCTCTCCTTGAAAATAAATCTGTTCATCTTCGTATCTGGAAATACCATTTGTGAAGGTCGCCCTTAGTCACATCTCCCAGTGGAGTAGGTCAGCCCCCTGCTTCACCCTGAACCAGAAAATGTGGATCAGAGAGCAGAGTTAGGGCTTTCCCGTGTCTGGGAACCAGCGTGGCTTCTCAGTTAAACACAGTTCTCCCCCGGGGCCCTTCTGGGACAGCCCAGCACACCAGAGGGAACACTTCGGTTTCAGAATAGTCCTGCTCAGTTACAGAGGAATGTTGGGAGAGTTTCCTTTAAAGGACACCAACAGCAACCTTCTTACTTCAAAATAGGCAGAGGACCTTCCTCATACCTTCACTGGTGTAATGATTATTGATAATAAAGACTTTTTTCCCCTTAAAGTAACTGAAATTCATTAAGTCCAATTCATTGGCAAGAAGTCTGTGAACTGACTGTAAACTGTTAAGTCTTGGGGTTAGTTAAAAATAATTCATTATGTGCAGTAATTCTGTGGAAAACAAAAAAAAGGAGTAAATAATTTCCATTAGTTTAATGGAAATAATGAGATAATGGCACAGTTTCTCTGGTGTGTTATAATTACATCATATTTGAGGAATAAAATAGAATGGCACTATAAAGAACTCCCTTGGTTACTACAAGTGGGAACAGTCGTGTTTATTAAAGTAAATTTTTTCTCAGATCTGAATAGTCACCAGGAATTGTTAGAACTCTTGCACCAGACACCTGATTTTTAAATTTGGGGTGTTTTGAAGATCTTGAACCAATAATTTTGCAGCTGTAGAGAAGATGTGGGAGATAATTGCTTGTGCTGGTCAGATGGCTGGGAGTAACTTGAACGTTTCCAGTTTCTCAGTGATGTGCAGCAGCTTTGCTGATGTGTGTGTTGGGTCCTGAAATCCCTCCAGCCCAGCCCAGCCCAGCTCGGCTCAGCTGCCACCCTGTTCTCTCCCTGTACCTGGAGTGCAGTGTATTTGGCAAAAATCTGAAAGGTGTGTTTGGCAAAAATGTGTATTTGGAAAAAATCAATCAATTTTTTCAGGCTGATCAACCAGTTTTTACCAGGTCAGTCACTAAGAAAATAGTGTTTATAACATTGAACAGATTATGCTTTAAAAAATGTACTAATCAGTAATTAAGTTAAAATCCTAAAGGCCATGAAAGGGTATCCCTGTGGATGTCACTGATAATGCCTCAGAAATGAAAAGCCTTCACAGCATTTCCCTGCCTGGCATTGCAGTTTCCCCACTGCACCCCAGCAAAGCTGCTCTGATACCTACAGAAATGAGCTGCGGGTCCCTCTGAACTGTGGGGTTGGCTTTGCAGCAGGGCACAAAACAACGTTTCCATCTTCCCCCGCGCTCTCCCTGCCAAGGTCAGCCCTTCAATTGGGCCGTTACTGTCTCGCCGCAGAGTTCCAGGGCCGGTAATTCTGGGGCTGCCATTGATGGATGGAGCGGCCGGGACTGTGACACGCAGCGGCCTGACTGCAGTGACCTGCAGGGCCAGTGGCGGCCTCTTATTTCATGCCCGTTTGTCAGGAAGGAAAAACTGCCTGTTCTGTTTTCTTAGAGCAGTCCTGCTTTTATCCATGGAGAGAGAGAGCACTCGTAGGGGGGTGTGCTGTGATTGATACACAGACAGATAAAAATATAAAAAATCCTGTAAGACTCACATCTGTTTATCATTGCTGGCAAACCTGGGGAAGTCTCCTCAGAACTTGTCAGTGACCAGCACTGAGGACGTGGATATTCTGGTATTTTCTGTGCTACAAACCGGTGTACAAGAACCATATAGAGAATTTATTATTTCATTAAAAGGTATTATTTTGCCCACAGATAAGCTGAGAAAATGAACACAGTGTTTTTGAGTTACCTGTGGATGTCCAGGTGCACAACAGTGTCCTGTGTGGTGTTTTTGCAGATTGCTGGACATCAGCCAGGCTCTCTGTTCTTGTCCAGGTGTCCCCCTGAGGGTGACCCAGGCCCTGCTGGGTGCCCCGGGCTGCCCCTGCCATGGGGGAGCCAAACCAGGAACCAGCACGGGCAGGGAGGTTGGTCATTAAATATCAAAATCCATTTAAAGGACTGATCAGACAGAAGGAGCTGAACTTCCCCACTTGAGACTTGGCTTGTACCGAGTCCTGAGGGAGAAGTAATTTATCTGTTTGATATGGGTGAAAAAAATGGAAATATTTAAATTAGAGGATGGAAAATGCCTGTAACTGTCAGGGTTAAATGTGAGCAGATCTCAGCAAAGCCTTTGAGTGCCTGTCCTGCCTCTGGGCTCTGCCAGGGACACGGAGGGCAGGAATTCTGGGGTGATTCTGTCACCTTGATGGAGGGAATACAAGTTTTCCCACTGATTTTGGTAGGATCAGAATTTTACCTTATGATCTTTCCTTTATTTCTACATTCTCCAGCTGGGATTACTTTTCTTGGTAAACTCTAAATTCTTAATTTTAATTTTGGAACTAATTCTTTGCTTCTACAATGCACAGAGGACACAGAAAGCACAAACAGCTAGGAAAAAAAAAAGAAAAATAACTCACGCTCATGGTCTAGTTGGAATCACAATTAACAGTCAATACATTAATCATAAAGGTATAAAACAGTTGTGCAAATAAATTTTAAAAAATCATATTGTGTAAGCAGTGATGGGTACAGATCTATTTTAGTGACAAACCCAAATAATCCTTAAGGTCATCTTTTGTCATTAATCTGCATTTTAATGTTGGATAATGCGAAGTTGTGCCTTTGTTGAAAAAAATGAAGGAAAAAAGAACCATAAGTTGTGACAATAGGGAAGCAGGGGAAGAGCAGGAGCCTGCTCTGTGTCTGGTGTGAATGAATCCAAGCTGTGTGGTTTCAGCAGTGTCTGCTCTGCCAAAGCAGCAGCGCCAGAGCTCGGGTGAGCCCCGCACTGAGTGGCTGCAGGTTCAGGGCTGGATATTTTTAACTTTTCCCTGTAACTGTATCAGCCAAAATAGAAATATGGGCTTGGTGCAGCGATTATGACATGAGTTTCTTTGTCCAGACCTCTGTGGCAGCCAATATCACAAGGGTTGACTCCTCTGGGTGCCAGCATCTTTAGTTTCTTGTGTCTTTGAAAGGGAAAGCAGAAAACGGGGGAAGTGCTGCTGGTGGAGAGCCTCAGAACCCCAAAAATGCAGATTTCTGAGAATGTTACTCACAGCAGTTGCAAAGAATATCCCTTTGCAAATGAGATATAGATGTTTATTGCAAAATTGGTACTGAAAAATATACTGAACTTATTTAAAAATATAAAGTGCTGATTAAATTGATTGTGCCTAATAAGGGAAACCTTCTCCAGTCGAGTGCCTCAGGATCCTTCTGAGCTCTCAGGCTGTGGAGTCTGTGGCCTCTGGTGCCAAGGGTGGGGCTGTTCTCCTTCGGAGCTGCATCACCGACACTGCAAGTGCTGAAGTTGGTGCAATGCCAGGCTCGGAGGGGCAGCCCTGCAGTGGCAGGAGCTGAACACAGCTTGCTGTATTGCTGGAAAATTGCTCTGAGCTGCTGAAACCCCAACAGTTTGGCACTGGTGGGACCCTGTGCACATCTCAGGGGTGTTCAGAGTTGTTGTCTGTGGTACCAAAAGCACAGCTCTGTGTGTGGGCGCTCGGTGTGGCAGCTGTGCCTGGCACAGCCAGGGCAGGGAACACTCTTGTCACTGCTGGGAGCTGCACAACGCGCTGGGCTCCGTTGGCTCCTGCTTTGCCATGTGCATGGCATGATCCCGAGGGATGCTGAGTGCTCCAGCCCGTTTGTTCACAAGATTTGCCTCAAATTGTTGCAGATTATCAGGGCAAGGTTGTCATTTCTGCCTCAGAAGTCGCTGGTGGAGACAAAGCAGCCCCTTTTCTGTTCCCTTTCCCGCCAAGCACCTGAGGACACGGACCCGCTCACTTCAACAGGCTCATTGATGTGTTGGGTCAATCCCTTGGGTTTAAAGGAGTAAAAGAAGGTTGATGATATCTCTCTCCTGTCCATGTTTGGAATGACAGAAGGAATTGGGTCAGTTAAAATTCCCTTTGAGGTTGTTCCATAATCAGTGCTGAGGTTTTCCAAACATACTCCATGGTTTGTCTTTGCTCTCTGGTGAATGTAGAAGCCAGTTCCTCTGGACAGGAGATCTCCCAGTGCAAAGCTGGGAACTAAATCTGCCTGTGGCACTTGAAATGCCAGTTAGAATTACCCTGGTGGAATTAATGTTGTGCTGGGGTGTGTGTGGGCGTTTGCCTTCTGCTGGGGACCAGTGTTCTGTGCTTGTCATCCTGCTCATTCACAAGTCCTGGTTCTACTTGCCCTGTAATAAAACACCCCTGTCAGTGTCTGGCAGTGCACAGAGCCCTGGGGAGAGCTGGGGCAGGTGCCAGCAGGGGTGGGTCAGTGTGCATGTCCAACAGGTGCCATGACAGTGTCACCAGGGGAGCTCCTGTGGCTTCGTGTGGTACCTGTGTGAGGGCCTCGTGCTCGTTAACTGGTGTCACCTGCTGCTCCATCCAGTGACTGTCTCATGGCCCCAGCCTTGGGCCCTGCCCTTGGGCTCTCCTTCTGGTCATCCCACCTTGTCCTCACAGACATCACTTTCACCCAGTGGCACTGCAGACCCAGGAGCACCAGGGTGGTTTGGAAGTGGCAGAGAAGGGTCTGATGGCACCATCTTCCTTGTAGGTGAAAAGGAAACTGTTTTCTGTGTTAAGGAAGAGAGTGGTGGGAGAGCTTTGGTTTACAAGGAGGATACTGAGAGATTTTAACTCACTGGAGTCCTGACGTGATCAGTGCTCTTGGCATGTGTTCTGTCAGGTGCTGCCCCGGATCTGCCTGTTATCTGTTCTCATCCCTCTGTCCCTGTCTCTCCTCTGTACGTACAAAGCAAGGAAGGACATTTTTCCTATATCTCCTTGTGAATTTTGTCAGCAATGTGACACCACGATGGTGTCCCCACAGGCTCTACATGTTTTCCTAACATAACACCCTGCATTTCTTTGCACAGCCAATCTTTATATAAGGCCATTGCTGCTGATAACTAAAGAATAAAATACAGTGTCAATGACCATGTGGTGAAGTGGCATGATGATTTCTTTAGTCAATTGTCTTGATATAAATCTTCCTGATAAACTTCTCCTTTGGCTGGTATAGTGATGCCAGTTCAGAGCTGTGGCTGATGAGCTTTTATTGCCCCAAGATTCTGGCATCCCCCCTGTCCATTTAATTGAACAGGAACTGGAGACTATTCCATGTTCACATGATTCAGGACAGGAAACATGAAAGACACAAAATATAAGCTTTAGGACCCAGAAATTCAAGTTATAACAAGGCTGAACTCTGAAAAATGCCAGGCAGTGTTTGGAGGAACTGACTCCTGGATTCCAGACGGGTAGAATGGGAGGGATAATTAATTATTCAGGTGTCATCCATTACTAGAAGTATTCTTTCACCAAGACCTGAGCATTGTCTTCCAGTGGAAACTGTACAATTACCTGTGGAGTAAATGGTCTGGTGTACATTCATATGTCAAACTGTGCTTCGAGATGTATGTCAGCACTTTTGTGCAGGAGAGGGAAATAAATCAGAGCCAAGTCTGCACTCCCTGGCTGTGCTGGCGCTTCCATGTCCCATTTCAGCTGCTGCAGCTACTGTGAACTCCATGAAAAACTGCTCGAGCTTCCTCCTCCTTTTGTCCAGGCTTCCTTCTGCTTTTTCCTACTTCTGTTATTTAACTTTGCAAGTGAAGTGATCAAGTGCAAAACTGTCCCTTTAAAATCTTTTATACTTTTTCAGGACCAATTTTTGTTACTGTTCAGTGTGCAAATGAATGTCATTCATTCTCATGTGAGACCTGGGTATTGAAACAGTGAGTAGTGACTGTTCAGAGTTTTAAAACACAACTCCTGTTGCTGTGTTTGCACGTGAGAACCCTCAGCTCTGCTCCAGGCCAGAACACCAGAAGCTGCTGGGCATCAAGTGACTTTTTGGTGTACAGACACCAGAGCATCTTCTCTGGGGGTGACCTGCCATCAAACATCAATATTTCTGTAGTTCTTCTTACAAGGCCGTGAGGATCTCCTGGGTCATGCCAAGACTTTGGTGTTGGAAGGTCCAGGTGCCATCTCTGATGTTTGTACAGTTTTTGGCTTCTACATTGCTTAAAAGTTTGAGCTGGAGGAGTTCCATGTGCTGACTGCAGGGTCGGGGCTGTCACCTGGCTGGGCAGGACTCAGGGTCCAGCTCTTGGTTCCGTGGGAGCAGGGCCTGAGCATTCCAGCCCCGGAGTGTCTGTGCCCTGGCTGAGGGCTCACTCCTGAGCAGCTGCTGTTGGACACCACCTGCATCACCCAGCAAGGCTCCAGCAAACCAGTGTCCCTTGGCTGCTTTGCTTTGGGGGTTCTTGGGTTGGGGGCCACTTTTCCCTCTGGAGCAAATGACTTTGACTGTAGCTCCTGGTGCTCAAAGAAACCATATTATTTCCAGGTTCATCCCTCCCTTTACCTCCTCCCGACAGATTTAAATAACAGCAAGGCTTCTATTTAAAATGATAACAGCCAGGAAATTAAAAGTTAAACCCTTCCCTGTCTGTGCCTCCCTGTCTCTGCTTTCCCCTTCTCAGCAGGGGTGTAAATGAAGGATGAAGCTCAGCCAGGACTTCCAATTTCCTGGCTGGTGTCCGTGTGCCTCAAGCCCACTGTCACACAGTCTGGGAAGGGTCCATACACACAATGCTGTGGAAAACTAGAGAATAGCCAGAGGAGAAATGAAACATTCTGTAAAGGTTCATATTAACCTAAATTACCTCAATGTTTTGTTGAGTAAGTGACAAAATTGAGATCCTAAAGTGTTAATAGGAAACTTCTCATCACTTGCAAAGGGATTACTTAAAATTAGAGCTTGTAATTTCTTCTCCCTCGATAGCTTTGCCTTTGTGTGGTTAAGGAGTTGTATTGTCGTGGTGTGTTCCCCTCTCAGCTCCTGGATGGTCAGAACTGACCTGTCCTGACCTTGCAGGGCTCACCTGGCCCTGACAGCAGAGGGGATTCCTGGGGCTGGGAAGGATGTTGGTGCTGGAGAGTCTCTCCAGGGAGTTACTGAACAGAGAGACTGTTCAGGAGAGCAGAGAATAGTAGAGAAAATGAGCAGGTGAAAGACACAAAGTGTGGGTCAGATTTAAGACTAATTAATCTGTTGCTGGAAAAATGTAATTAAATATTTTATGAATGCTCAGCAAACACTTAAGCTCCACTTTCTGCCTGGATAAAGGTTGTTGGCCAACACAGCCTTGGTAGGGCCCGTTGGCTCCTGAGCTGCACCTCGTGCCAGTCACAGCCTACACAGTCCCTTCTCTGTTGCTGCTCCACAGATTCTCCCAGTCTGGAGAAGAGAAAAACAGCAGGTTTTTTTATTGTTTTAAATTCATAGTGTTACACACATCTCTCAGTATGAAGTGATAGATGAGGTCTGGGTTTTCTGTATCAATTCATTTTTTTTCTGGTTTTACCTTTACTGAGTGAGTATCTTCCCGGTCTGGTCTGTGGTCAGGCTGCTGGCAGGTGCATCTTTCTTTATTGCTGTGAAAAATGGGGTGCCTTTATTCTTATTAAACTCAAAATACCTGAAATGAATTTCAGATTTATACAGGGAAGTCTCACTATTTGCAGAATGAATCATAAATGCCAGTAATGCAATTTTAAAGAGACGTTTTCTCATAGAAGAAGAAAAATCCTTGCATGTGGATGTCTGGCTGCCTTGCTCTCACCAGAGGAGCTGGGAATTCCCTCTGTCCTGTTCGTTGTTTTAGTACTGGAAAGATAAACAGAAACGGAGAAGAGGAGAAAGATGTTTTTTTCTGGCTGTTTAAACATTTTTGTGTTTGAGAGGTGCCCGAGTGTGCCTGAAACACGTGCCCAGAGCTGCACAACAAACACGGGCAGTGCCAGCAAGTGGGAGGGAGAGGTTCACACACCCATCGCTTGCCAGGGCACTGACGGGCTGTGCCATGTCTGCTGTCAGGGATCAGATCCCCTGCACAGAGCTGGGCAGGGACAGCACCAGATGCTGCTCCTCACTCGGGGCTGGCACTGGCACTGCCCGGGGCGGCACTGCCTGGCATTGGCACTGCCTGGGGCTGGGACTGGCACTGCCCGGGACTGGGACTGCCCAGGGGTGTCGGAGGCCTTTTCTGTGCCCTTGTCATGCTGAGAAGAAAGTGCTGCTTTTGGGCAAACAGGGGTTTTACTTGTTTTTCTTATCACTTTCTTCAGCTATAAATCTGTTCTTTCTGATTATAGTCACAGGTTTTACTCCAAAATTTGACCCCTCCTTCAGTCATTTTATAGTAAAACTGGGCAAAAAGCAGTCTAAGCAATTCATGGCCTAATCCTTTGTCCCTGCAAAAACAAAGACATGTCTCACCTTACCCTTTCCATCGCTTTTTTCTGCATTTGCCAAAATTTAGGATCAACTATCACTGTGTTTTGTTAGGGAAGGTTTCAGCTGAATCTCTGTTTCAGAAGGTGGAAATAAGATCCAAACTCCACCGAGTAGCTGAGAACAGAATTGTTGTTACTTCATTTTCTACCAAACCCTAAGTTCAGAAGTTAAATAGCCCTTTATATTCTAACTTTCATTAGAATAATTAGTGACTTTAGTTATTAATTCACTGCACAGCCCAGCTGTGCACAGTGGGGAAATGAAACCCCAAACAAGTGATCTCAGCACTGGCATTTTGGGGACCTTTGGGAAGATACAGGTTGGGTGTGTTTGGGAGCTGATGTTTTTCCTCCCCTTTATCATTTCAGGAGAGTGATTTTCATCACAAACCAACATGTCAGCCAAAGCATCTACATTTAAAAAAATATTATTTCACAATTTTCCACAGGCACATTTGATGTAAACCCTGGAGGTGTATTCCCTGAGTACCTATTACCTCCATTTTAGGGAAATTACATTAAATTATTAGTGACAAATTTACTTGTCTGCCAATGTGTTTTTCTTGAATTTTACTACAACATCAATACTTGGCTGTTTTATATGGGCCCTCATTTACCTGTCTTTGAAGGCAGTCACCCCTCTGGGAGCTTTGCCTGTCACTAACATGCACTAGGAAGAGTCTTTAAGTTTAACATTCGCTGGTTTGAATTAGGGAAAAAAGTAAGTTGCACTTTCAAAATAGGATCTGCTTCTCCAAGAAGTCCTTGTAGTGTCTTGTGGCTCTTTCTTAGCAGCAAAGCAAGCTGGAAGGGCAGAGGAGTTGTAGGTTTGGCACCATAAAGGTGCTCACCATGAGGGACTTCAACGTCCCTGAGCTGGGACATCTGGGGCTGGGGAAAGGACCAGACTGTGCTTGGTTTGTGTCTGTTCAGGAATCCAGCCTGGTGCCAAAACAAAAGCAGATGGGGAAAGAGTCAGACAGAGATCTGAATTCAACAAAATTCAAATCTCTTCCAGTTGCATAAAGAAATACAACGGTGAGGGATGTGAAAAATGATCTATCTGGGCCTCTCTGAGCAGTCCCAGCGTGCCAGGAGCGACGGTCACTTGCTGCTTTTTTTAAATGTTGGGAGTCTTTGTCTTCAATGCAATTAGTGCTACTTCCAAAAACTAAATGTTTCTGCATTCAGGTGCTGCACTAATACCTGTGTAAGCCTCAAAAAATGCCCTCCTGTTTGAAACAGAAGCATTTGCAGCCAGAGTGCAGCGAATCCCAGAACGGTTTGGATGGGGCTGCAGAGTGCAGGGGGTGTGAAACACCTTTGTGTTGGTTTGCTGATTGTTTATCCTAGGACTGAAAATAGAAAATGTGTATTATTGCCATCAAATATGATTTGATGAGGAAATTACATTCTTCAAGGACTTTCCCCTTCCAGTTTTAGATGTTGCTGAGCCAAAATTCAGTGTCAGCGCAGAATGTTTTTGCCTAAAAAGAAGGTGAGGAAGCAAAGGGGACCTTGCTGCTTCCCACAGGTTTTTTCATATTCTTTGAGTTTTAAAAGAGTTTTACGCTTTTTTTGAGAGCTTGGTAGAAATTTTGGAAGGATCACTTACAGCTCTTTGTGTAAGATTTGTGAGGAGTCCCTCCCTCCCTCCTCTGGGAGCCCCCCTGAGCAAAGGGCTCCTGTCCCTCCTACACACACAGGGGACACGGTTTGGGGGCGAGCACAGGGCGGTGCTGGGACGTGGGGCCTGGGGATCTTTGCTTCTTACAGAACCTGCTGAGAGGGAGGGGAAAGGGGGGAGCCTCTCCCTGTCCTGTTTGTTTGGGGCTCCAGCAGCCCAGCAGGGGCTGGTCATTGCCCATCCCACTGAGCTCTCAGCACAGGGAAACCGGCAAAGTGAGGCTTTTGCAGGTGAACGTTCAGTGCAATCTGGGTGTCTGTAGGATCAGTATTTCATCTGTGTTCCCTTCATGGTTTGCACAGTGGGTTGTTGGTGGTGAGCAGGGTGAGCCCAGTCATGCAGCAAGGCTGGATCGCTGGGACTGGGACAGGGGAGGTGACACTCAGGGCAATGATGTGCTGAAGTGCCACTGCTGCCGGGGACTGGTTGGACTGGGGTGACACTTACCTGGGCACAGCAGTGGCTCACACAAGTGAAACACTTCAGAACACAAGCCAGAGACTTCTGAGTGGAAACACTCTGAACAGTCACCCTGGGTGACGTCTGTAGATCCTGCTGGGAATTGTTCCTGTTCCCGTTCAGAACCTGGCTCACCTTTGCAGGACAGGCCACTCAGTGAACCCTCAGCCAGCTGTGCTTGTCCAGGAGAGGGGACCTCATGCTATCTGCTAAATAGTGTAAAGGAACGTATTTTTTAAATTTTGCAATACATTATTCCCTTTTTTTAGCATATAATTGCAAATGCAGATGAAGTTCATTAAAATATGTTTTCCTGCATGTCCTCTCCATTTAAACGTATGAGGAAACCTGGGTGAGAGTTGTTTCTCCTAAGCTACTTCCACTAAGCAAATACAAATCACTTAGAGGAATATCTGAAGTATCACTGAAGAGTCCTGTTAATATGTTAAGGATTATTTTTATCTTAGGCTGGAGAACAAACAGCATAATTAGGTCTGTTTGTTCTAAACCTTAAGCATTTGCTTGTTCTAAACTTTCCCTCTGTCTCTGTCTTGTTCTTTTTTTTTCTTACTTATCACTTGAAATACAAAGTATTTCAGATTGTTAGTGCCACGCTCTGCCCCCTGCCTTCCTGTGTCAGGTGTTCTCCCCCTGGATCCGAACACACCCGTGTGTTTCTGCCTTGTCTGAGCTCCAGATGGAGGGGTCTGATGGATCCAGTGGCTGCAGGAAATGGCTGGTCCTTGGGCTCCCTGAGCATCTCACTCGGAGCATCCCTGGGAGGGACTGGCGGCAGCTTTGACCTTTCTCTCCAAACCACGTGGGGGTAGGGGCAGAATTAGCACCACCCAGCTGCGTTTCCACTGGGTTTGACTGAGAATGTTCATATTTAGAGACTAATCTGTTCTGGAAATATGAAATCTCTCCCAAATGTGGTCACATGTTCATGTAAATGAGATTTAAAAATTTCACCTCTCTGTGCATAACCAGGTGCCTTTAGATATTTTACTGACTTGGCTAATGCTCCCAAAAGGTCAGTACAAATATTTAGCTTCTGCTTTTCCTTGTGCTGTTTCACAGGTTGGCCCTGGCTTTAGTTTGGAGCCATCGCACTGAGTATTTTCGGGCCTGTTTAGGCGGCCGTGGGAAGGCAGGAACAACAGGCCCGACATGCAGGAAGGTGTTGGTTATAAAAGGGCTTAAATTGGCTTTAGTGTAACTGGAAACCAAATAAATGGTGCAGGAAAGTGCAGGAGGAGCTTGGGCAGGTTTTCCTGCCGCCCCAATTAGTGCCATTGCCGAGGCTGATGGCGGCGTGGCCGTGGCAGCCCAGACTGATCCGCCGTGCGGCCAATCGCGCCGCAGCCCTCGTTAGTCTGGCATCAATTACCGGGACGAGCCCAACTGGAATGGAAAGTAAAAACACATTGTTACCACAAATTTCATCAAGTGAATATGCTGTGTAAGGAAATAGATCAGCTACGACCTCTTTGACATTTTCCAAATGTTTAAAAGCTGAAGTTAATTCTTTGTGATGTCCTTTCATCTTGAGTTGACAACAGAGAGACCTGGAGTGGTGACAGGCCTTGTCAAGTGGCTCTGCTTTACCAAAACAATACCCTCCAGATCTCTCAGGCCAAATATTCTAATCTAAGATAATTGCTGTTAAAATTTTGCGTAGCTTTTCTGCCTTGCCCTGCACCATTTTTTGTGTTAAGTAGAAACCTCCTCTTTCCCCCAACGCTTCTGCCCCTGTGGAAGGTGTGCTGGTCCCTGGGGGTGGGCACGGTGGGTGGGAAGGGCAGCCCAGGACACCCAGCTGGGCAGAGCAGGCTATGCTGCACTGGTGTTTGGGAGCACACGTGTGTCCCCTTGGCCACACGTGAGCCCGAGCAGGCCCGGGCCCTGAGCTGGTAATTAATTACCTGCTCTGCTCAGCACGGCGTGTTCTCGTTCTCCTTCGATTAATTCTTCTCTCCGTTTGGTGATCGCTCGTCTCCTCAGGTCTGCATTTACATGCCATGTCAGTAACCTCTCACAGGGGTTTTTGCTGTGTCAGTAAACATTTCTGAACAGAAGATTTCCAAGTGTGAATTATTTATACCATATGATAAGCAAGTAGAATGTTGAAATTCAATACTAGTTCATAAGTTTTTCTTGTGTGATTTTTCTGTCTCCTACCCTAGCCAGGCTGCTGTTGGAAAGAGCACTTTCTTCTTTTCTGACACATGCTAAAGGTACTTTGCACACCTAAGATGTTGTTCATTATAATCTGCTGAAAATGGAGGTGGCAGGAAGCTGAATTTCCTTGCATAATTTGAGCTAAGGGAAGACTTCAATGGCAAACAGCCGTCAGCCAAAGGTGTTGGCACCAGTTGCAAAAGCTGATTTTGTTATGGTTATGAAAATTATTCCTGTTTTGGACAGTGTTGGTTGTTGGGTCAATTCTGTAAGTCCTTTGGACCATCTCACCCTCCCTGTGTTTCCCTTTGTCACCTCTGAGTTCCCTGAACATTGCAGGGATGTAGTTGGTTGCTTGGGGCATATGGAAATCCAGGTTATGTTACTTCTCACAAGCCTTTTTGAAGACAGAAATTAAGATATTTCAATGATTATATTTAGAAACATGTCAGCACTGTTTACATTTAACAAAATGTAAAGATGTTATTGGGGGTTTGCATGTTTTTGTACCTCCTTTTATCAGTGACTGGCTGTGCACAGACACACGCTGTGTGTATAGAATATACACAAATACATAAATGCTCCGTGTCTGAAATGCCGTATCCAGAAACTCCAAAAAGGGAATTACCATTTCAAAATGGGAACTGGGGTTTTTTCCCCCTTCAAGCTGTAGAAATCCTAAATTATTTAGACTTGCTGTTTAGGATGTAATATAAATAAGTGTGGTCTAATGTGTTTCTCATTCGATACCAACTATGTGAGGTGTGAGCTTAGACTGGAGAGGAATTTGCTGTGAAATGAAACCTCCAGAGCTTTTGCTGGGGCTCAAAACCTCTTCACTCTAAGCCTTGAAATATTCTGATTTCCTGTGCCTCCCCTCCCACCCTCCAGTGTTCCTTAACAAGCCACTGGGTAGTGGACAAACCTCCTGCAAAAATGAGTCCTGGCATAAGTACCTCAAAAATATATTTATTTCAGAACTGTTGAGAGTCCTAAGCTATGTGCATCAAGAAGGGACGGTTTTAGTTAGAGAACTCTTTAACAAACTGCTTCTGTAGCACGGGGCTGCTTAGCCCAGTGCCCCAGACATTCAGGGTTGCAGAGCAGTGGGAACAATGGTGTAGGATCCACTGATTTATTCTCCTGTGAGGGGTTCCAGCTAGAAGGATGAAGGGACCCAAAGTTTGGGGGTTTTTTCAGTGGATGAATAGAAAAATCTTACCAAGAATTTTCTTTTGGGGGAATGTTTGCATTTTAAGTGCAGAGAAGAGGAACACAAACGTGTCTGTGAGGCTTTTTCCATCCCTGGGGTTCTTGCATTAGGCAAATACACAGTCACAGAGTCATCAAGGCTGGAAGAGACACCTTGATGTTATTTGAGTCCAGCCATCAACCCAGCACCGCCATAACCACCCCAGAGCATGTCACCAGGTGCCGTGGGTATGTATGCACAGATATATACACACTGTCCTTCAATAATGGGGTTATTTCCATGAATGAATCCTTTCCCACGTTTGCTTCTACCCTTAAAGCAGGTATTGTATCCACCTGCCCCGAGCCCCCTCACTGCAGCCCCCATTGCCAGCTGCAGCCACGGGGCTGCACAGGCTGTGCTCACACCACCTCACGGGGCAGAGCAGCCCTTGCCCAGCACATCCCAATGCTCATGGGGGGCGTGGAGTGCAGTTTAATTTACCTGGAGTAGCACAAACCCTCTGGAAAGAGATCCCCCATTCCACAGAGGAGCCGCTCTCGGCACACTCTAAATACTGTACATATTTACCAAATTTAAATACATATTTACATACGTCAGATTGACCCAATTGAAGGCAATGACTCCCTTGATACCTTTTAGAGTCTATTAGGTAAATAAGCTGCTCTTGGCACAGCAGGCAGGGCTGCAGCTGGGATCGGGCTGTGGGCTGGCAGCTTGCTGGGGAAAGCCGTGCAGAGCGGGCTGGGTGGCAGCAGGGCTGGCAGGGGGGACAGGGCAGCACTGCCACGGGGTGACAGCCACGCAGGGGTGACAGCCACACCAGGGTCACAGCCATGCCGGGGTGACAGCCACACAGGGGTGACAGCCATGCCGGGGTGACAGCCACACCAGGGTCACAGCCACGCCGGGGTGACAGCCACACAGGGGTGACAGCCACACCGGGGTGACAGCCACGCCGGGGTGACAGCCACACAGGGGTGACAGCCACACCAGGGTCACAGCCACGCCGGGGTGACAGCCACACAGGGGTGACAGCCACGCCAGGGTCACACCCACGCTGGGGTGACATTCATGTAGGGGTGACAGCCACATGGGGGTTACAGCCACACAGGGGTGACAGCCACACCTGTGAGGATGATCCATCTGCTCCATGTGCAGTCTTTTGCTTTTGGAGATTAGAGTCAGGAACCCACAATTCTTGTCCAAAGGCAAGTGCCTCTGGACTGTAAATACATGTACGAGGGACACTGACAGGGGCTGCTCAGCTCATTTCACTCTGCACCAATTCATCACCCCCTGGTTTACAGAGCTGTGCTGCTTTTACTGATTTGCAAATTCTAGTGACCAATTGCATTTCAAACATCAGTTATTTTTATTATGTAATTTGTTTTACTGGAGCAAATAGAAAAGCCAAGCCCTACTTCTGAGAGCCTGTGGTCTGGTTTGAGATACACAGCAAGGCTGATGAAGAGAAAAACGAGGCAGCCCATGGAGCAGTGACAGTTGCTTGCTCTTGGCATGTGCCCATCTTGCTGCTGTTTAAGCTCCTTAATTCTGGTAGGGAAAAATTAAATATATCAATTCTTTTAGACAGACAAAAACCAGAAGAATTTCTGATCCTGGCACCACAGTGGATGTCAGGGGAGCAGAGACAAAGGGAGGTGCTGGGTGAAGTGAGAGCTGTGGTGTGGAGGGCTCAGAGGGCGAGGGGACACCTGTCACAGCAGTACCATGAGGGGACAGAAGGAAACAGTCCTGACTTGGGGAAGCAGGGCAGGGTGCCAGGGTAATGCCTTCATGTCCAAATGCAAGGGGCAGGTGGATTTGGTGGCCTGCAGGATCCAGGAGGAGAAAGTGGAGTAAGTGGAGAACCCCAAGGCCAGGGGACAGTTCTGGTGGCTGAGCAGGGACACAGAAAGGTTAGAAGCCAACATGATTCAGAGGCATCATGATGGGAGAGTGTTCTGGTGCTGTATCAGTCATCCTGTTCTTTGTGAGAAATTCTGGGAGAATAAAAATGGGGAAGGTTTGATATTAGGAGCTCACTTTGCATTCAAGCAGGATGTAAAAAGCTTTTCCTCTTGGAAATATCCATTACCAGTCGAGGTTCCAGACTTCCTTATTTCTGTTCCTTACTATGTTGAATTATCAGTGGCAAAAGTGTTAGAACTTCTGTGTGTGAGGTTCATTTCTGTTCATATCCAGGGCACTTGGCACATTGACCCCTGATTTATTGTTCAAATTCTTCTGTTATATTTTAAAACTTAAAAAAGCCTCATCCCGTTGTGCTGCTTTGGGGAGCAGTCCAGGCTGGTTTGTGGGGTCACAGAAGGAATGTTACCAAGGGGAAGAAGGATCTTTGGGTTAGGGTTAGAGTGATTCCCCAAATGTGCATGTGTACCAACAGTTAGGGGTTAGATGCTGCATTAATGTCTAAGGAGAGACTGAAACACTGACCTTTCAAAAAGAGCTGTAATTGCTGTATGAAAATTTGCTGCTCTGGGTGTTGATTGCCTGGCTGAATGGAAACCTGGGGGATGGAAATTAGAGAGATGGGAATGGAAAGAATGTTCATCCCACACTTGCCTGTCAACCATTGCCATCTCCTCTGAGGATTCCTGTCAGCAGGTACAGGAGCCAAAGCTGTGCCTGCTCGGGGGCTGCTGAGGGACCCCCAGCCAGTGCCACCACTGGGACCAGGTGGCATTCCAGAGGGGACTTGTTCTTTCTTAAAAGACAGTTTTCCCACCTGTAGCGGCCAGAGCACAGAGCAGGCTGGGCAGGGCTCAGGTCCTTTCAGCAGCTCCAGCGCCCTCACACAGCCCTGGTGCCTCCCCTGGGGCAGGTGCCTCTGCTGCTCTTCCCTTTGTATGTCCCAGTCTGCTGGGAAGGTCAGCCCAGCGCCAAAATGACATTTGTGGGTGTGATCTGTGAGGCTGAAGTAGCTCTGGGATCCCTCACACTTCAGGACTGTCCCAGCACTTGGAGTAAAACAGGAAACTGTCCCAAAGTCAGCCAAGGCGACTTCTCTGCTGGGGGCTGTGAAGTGCAAACACAAGGAAATCCCAGGCGTCTGGGAAAGCAAACAGGACTCCAGGGGTTGTTTTGTGCTGCTCAGTAGTGGCAGTAATGTAAGGGAAAGAGGAGGTGCTTTCATCCAGGTTTTTACCGTTTCCAGAGCCGTGGGATCATTTTTCTCTCTGTGGTGAGACAAACACCCCAAAATAGTCACCTGCTCCTGCAGCCCCAGCGTGTTGTCTGGGCCTTCCCATGCAGATGGGAATAAGATTAGGAAAAGACCAGTGAAGATTTCTTGAAATACCTGTTTTCAGATGCCATCAGCTGGATCTCTCCCTTCATTATCCCCAGTGTTGCTGCTGCCCTTACAGCCGTCTGGGTGAGGGCGTCCTTCTGAAGCCCACGTGGTATAACCACGCAGGGACTGTTGTTGCAGTGAAATACCATCAGCATGGGCTCTACAAAAGGGCTTGTTAAAAATTCCTCTGGGCAGGTAATTCCTTCCCAAGCTGTCTCATAACACAGGCAGTGTGAAAATTGGGAATTATTAAATGGTTACCCTTAAACATTTGAAAACTTTGTTGTGTCATGAAGAGCACTTACTAATGCATCGTTGTTAGTCTAAAGTCTCTCTATCCAGAGCATCATGGAATCACAGAAAGGTTTGGGTTGGAGGGATTTGTTCCACCCCCTGCCATGGGCAGGGACACCTCCCACCAGCCCAGGTGGCTCCAAGCCCTGTCCAGCCTGGCCTGGGACACTCCAAGGGGTGGGGCAGCCACAGCTGCTCTGCCCAACCTGTGCCACACAGGTGAGGTCAAAGAACTCCCTCAGCTGACAGAGCCCCTGTGGACACATGCACAGGATTCCATATCCTGCAGTGACCAGCTCGGGCTCTTTCCCCACTGCATTGTAAAGGATTTTAGCTTTGGAAGGGAACATACACAAAGTGTGTCCTCCCAAGGCAAAGTTCAAGCTGCCCAAGAGCTGCCCAGAGCTGGAGGGGACAGGAGGCCTGGCAGCCCTGAGTGCAGCACAGCAGCCACCTCACCCTGGGAACACCCTCTGTGACAGGCAGAGACTGTCCTGCAGGCTGGGCACAGACTTTAGAGACATTTAAAGGAGGAAGCTGAAGCCCAGTATCATCCCTAGGAACACGCAGGGCAGGAGGGCTCGGTGCTTTGCACTCTGCCAACGTTCCTACAATGTAATTTATTGTGAATGTTGTGAGGCAGGACGAGAACGAAAGCAGCTCAACTGTCTGGAGACATGCATGTTAAAAATCCCCAAATGGGAAGGATGTTGCCTGGGTCACTGCCCATTTCACAGCCCCTGAGCAGGATGTGAGAACGCTGCTTACGGCAGAGGCTTCAGTTGCTTTTTTCCTCTCCTTTGTGATAATTCTTTATCCAAATACTGGCAGTGAATGAAACCTGCTGCAGCGAGAGTCACATTATCTATTCCTGCCCACTCTCCAGGCCCTTTGGTTGGCCTAATGTCTACTGTGCTGAGGGGTAAATATTTGACCACTCTGCTCGCCATTGCCTCGCTGCCTCCGAGTGACCCTGCATTAATTAGTTGGGAATTTCGGGGCTTTGAATCTGATTGAATCAAAATATTGTTTTTACAAGTTGATGAAGGCTTGATTGATGTGGGTTCTGCTGATTCTTGAAAGGATTAAATTGTATGTACAGATTACAGAGTCCTGCCTGTCACTGCTTAAATGGGAATTGTTTTTTAACAACGCCAAGAGGAAACAGTGTTTTCCTTTAAATCAGAGAAAGAAAGAAGTCCCATGGTTTCCCAAGGTCTTGCTCTCCCTGTCTTTGTGGGCAGTGCATTTATTCAATCTAAAAATAATCTTTTCAGGCTAGCCCCGTGGTTCCCTGCTCCTGCAGCTGGGCTGGGCTGTGCCCTGGCCAGCAAAGGGGTCTGGGTGCCAGCCCAGAGGGGACCCACAGCACAACCTGCCCCAGCACCTGCTGCGGCCCCTGGGCTTGCTTGGGCAATAGCAGGAACGTCGGTCCAGTCTCTTAGGCCTTCCTTTACAGAGGGAAGGGACCTCAAGGGACTCAGTAAATGCACTGAGGAGGATAAAGGGAGATGGAGTGACAATCACATGCCAATAATTGATGGCAAAAAGCCCTTTAAAATTGAGAAGGGGAAGATGCAGAGTAGCTACTCCTTAAAGGAGGACACTGTGGGCAATGTCCCCTTCTGCACAAATGGGATGTATTTGTCATTTATTTTCACATGCTGCTACAAAAAAAAAGGTGGATATCAAGTGAATAGATTTGCTTTTTTCATGTTACTTTAGAGCTCTGCCTACAAAAGTGCCACTTAATATCATTTCTGGTGACATTCTGGGGGTAGTGAACTGTGTGGATAGATTGCACCTTCCTGCCAGTCTTACAATCCCAAACCATAAATTATTCTTGGTTTGGTTACATATTGGGTGTCCTTCCTTGGTGGGGATCTCCATCTGATTGCCTTTGGGTCAGCCTGGGTGTTTCCATGGAGAGGGGGGGGTGTGGAGGAGCCTTTGGACACACACTGTTTATGAGCAGGGTCAGCTCAGAAAGGGCCCAGCAGCTCCTCTGAGGGTGTGGAACTTGGGTTGGTTTCAGGACAGTGGATTTGGGTTCCCAGGTGCAGAAGGGCAGGTTTCACTCCCTGCCCTGTGACATCACGTAGCAGATAAATGTGGCCATGGATTTTGGGCTTTGTAAAGGACACACTTTAGTGATGTGAAATAAAAGGGCTTTGGGAGTCTGCCCAGTAGAAACTTCCATGGGACTAAATTCTGCTAATGATGGTAAAATAAAGTTCTTGGGGTTTGTAACTTTTCCATTAAATTCACAACTATTCTTCAGCTGACTCCCAACATCCCAAAGGAATCATTAATTAATACAGCTGTGTTTAACAGAGAGCTATTTTAAAGAGCCTGAGGAATGGGTCCAAGCCCAGACTGATGGCCACACTAAAGACTGGTGGCACATCAGTGAGGGACCCTCAGGGAGTGCCACAGCAGGACAGAGCAGGGGCTGCTCCCTGCCAGGCAGCCCCAGCCCCCCGAGCTGCCCTCGGCTCTTTGTGCTCACTGCTCTGAATCCTACCGGGGTTATTCCATGAGCAGAACACGCCTGCAGTGGCCAGCACTGCCGTGCCTGGGGCTGGGCTCTCTGCCTCCAATCCCGTTAGGAGCCCGCGCTTCCCCAGGGCCCTGCTGCTCGCCAGCCACCTCCAGCACCTCAGGGGGAATATGGAGAGCCTGCTTCCACCTTAGCTCCAGCTGTGTGTGCTGCCAGCCTGGCTGGGCAGGGCTGAGGGGCTGCTGTGTGTGCTGCCAGCGGGGCAGGGCAGGGCAGGGCTGAGGGGCTGCTGTGTGTGCTGCCAGCCAG
>JAJPCS010000230.1:1293701-1305676 GCA_021164005.1 Willisornis vidua nigrigula
GGCTGAGGGGCTGCAGGGGCTGAGGGGCTGCTGTGTGTGCTGCCAGCAGGGCAGGGCAGGGGCTGAGGGGCTGCTGTGTGTGCTGCCAGCCAGGCAGGGCAGGGCTGAGGGGCTGCTGCCTCTGCCCTGAACCTGCTCGGTAGAGTCAGAGCAGACCCTCCCTGTTAGCAGTGCCCAGTGCTGATGGCCCTGCCCACAGCCCAGGGCTCCCAGCGCTGCCTCTGCACATCCTCTGCCCTCAGGATTATGTACAACGTTTGGGAAATAGTTCTGGTTTGTACTTAAATTTGTACAAGACGGATAATGATGGTATTTACTGATTCAAGGTGTTGCCGTTGATCATTTTCGTTAAGCAAATTGCCATTTGAAAATGAACACCGAGTGATTTTCATCCGGTTTTTATAACCTTGTCTTTATTCAGTGTATTTTCTTAATACATGGATGTGCCCAGATCTGTGTAACAAACAGTTCTGAAAGATAGCAAGGGACTTTAATAACAAATAAAAGAGCAGTTCCCATTCAGCCTCAAATTGCCCACAGCTAAATTCAAGGGAACGTCTCTGCAGCCGGAGCGAAGAGCAGGGATGGGTTTAATCATTTAACCTCGGGATTACGAGCCAGGACGTTTAAAACTCCAGAGCGTGGGCTTTGCTTATTGCTTGTATGAATCACGTCCCTTTACTGCCCAAACCACCCCGGCAAGTGGCGTTCCCTGTTAATGGTGGGCTCGGTGTCCCTGTTGTCAGGCTCGCCCCCGGGAAGGAAAGGGGGAAGGACAGCGAAATTGTTTAAAATAGGGACATTTAATTTCTGTCAACAATTTGTTAATTATTGCTCTAAGAGTGAAGCTTCAGCGTGTCAGTTAATAGCACTACAAAAGGCTTTTTAAGAGATCCCAAATTAAGCTGCAAACGTTCCCCTTTCTCAGATATCCTGCTTAGATTAAATTATTTCTCCTGCCTTTGCTGCCGAGCGAGCTGTGTCTGGTCAGATCAGAGCAGCTCAACGAAATCCCAGGCAAACAGCGGCCGAGGGCAGCGGCTGCACTTGGATGCAAACTGAGCACAGCAAAGGTCCTGGTTTGTGCAAGAGTTACTGAATTAAAATATCCTTCCCTTCTAAAGGCTTCGATCTCCTCTGCCCTTCCTGTGGCAAACACTGGTTTAGAGTATTCTTCATTTCTGCCTCTTGAAATGAAAATGAAAGAACAGCAGTCCAGGTTGAATAGATGTTTGTGAGCTGTTTATGGAAATAGTTCCTAAAGTTTAAAATTGAACCAAGGCTAATTAATAACAATACCTGCCAGGCTCTCTTACCATAAAGAACAGAAAGGCAAATCATTTTAACCAAGTGAAGCAGGGTCCAAAATAAAGGTTTTGTCAGGCTGCTGTTTTAAAATGGAAATGCAGTTGATTTTATTTGTCATATTTTAAATAGTTCAAATCCAGGATTTTCACACCATTACAAAGAATCCCCACCATGGTTTCAATCCCAAACCCCCTCTTGCTCTGCAGCAGGAGGCTCTGACTCTCCTTCTGAACTCAGGGCTATTATCAAAATTAGAAATGTCATTTTCTCCATTATTTTAATGGAAAGTTACCTTTGGAAGAATAAGTCCATTTTGACATGATATAAATGTTTTAAAATAAAAAAGCATTGAGGGAATCACAGAAACATTTTAATCTTAATTATTCATAAATAGCTACCTCAAGTCCATTTGAACAAAATGTCAGTTGACCAAGAAACATGCTTATTTTGCATGAGAAAAAAGGGTATTTGGGCTGTAAAAGGAGGATTTATCAATGTAAATTTAACTTAAAATGAAACCTGCAAATCAGAACCAACCATCTATGATGAAAGTGCATTAACATTACAGTGTTTGCTGCTGAAAATTCAGCAATATTATGAAATTTTAAACTAACTAACTAAAAAGGAAATGGCAAAGGACTCCTCCTACTTATCAAGAATTTAGCAGGAATTTTTTGATAAATTGATTGGAAATATTTGGAGGAGCTTGATCTGGAAAAAAACCCCACATTTAAAATGTTATAGTGGTAAAGTTTTGAAAAATAACACTTTTTAATATTTGAGCAGCTTTGTATTCTTTTCCCCAGCCCTGCCCTTGAGGACTGAAGTCCCCAATGGATGTTTTGATATACTGGGCACTTTGCACTTAAACATTTCCTTTCTACAAAGACATCTAGAAAAAGACATGCCATTGGATTCCTAAATGCATTTCACAGCAATTGATTGTTTTGTTCTTTTTAACTATGCAGATTAAAGTAATAAAAAAGGACTTTTTGGAGTTAGGGGAAGAATGAATTGTCCTTTCAGCCCCTCTAGAACCCATAACTCTGCTCACGCTGCCCTGCGTGGCTGCTGCGTGTTTGGGTACCCAGGCTCCACCGGCAGACCTAATTTCAGGATACATAATGCATGATTTCCAAACCAATTTGTTATTGTAATAAAATATTTTTCGGAATGCACGGTGGTGCTGGGGAGGAGAGTGTTCAATTATACATGGCCTGTGGCCGGGCGCGTTCGTCTGGCGGCAGCAGGTGAATCTCCCGGTGACCTTGGCGCTGGCGGGGAGCGGAATAACAATCGCGGCGGAGCGGGGATCCCACCATCTCCAAATATTAACAACTTCTTTCAAAGGAAATGCTGATTGCAGCAGTTATGGTAATGGAAACATCACTATATCTTTCAGAGAACTTAAAAAAAAAAGAGCCATGATCTTAATAGGATTAAAAGCCAGGCTTTTTATTTCCAAAATGCTAATTTGTTTTCTGCATTCTGTTTTCATAGCAGGTCTTGTTAGGCAGCGCAGGGATCTAGAGGACACCGAGAGCTGCCAGGAAGGCGTGGGTAATGATAGCAGAGCTACATAAAAGGTTCCTTCTGCTAGAAATTCCCTGCTCCTCACCAGCCTGTTTCCCCTCTCTGTGAGCTGGCTGGAGAAGCCAAAGGCAGAGACGCTGGTGAGAGCGAGGGGAGAGTGTTCGTTCTGCTCTCCGTGGCTGTTTGGGGTGTTCTGTATTTATTCCTTTCCCATTAAGGAACAAACGCTGGTCATTAGAGGTGCATTAATTGCCATAGCCTGTGACCCATGTTGGGAGATGGACTGATCCTGGCCAAGTTTGGCTGTGAAATCCCGAGCAGCCCGAGGCACCTGACACTCTGTAATCTGCTTATCTGGCCGCTTTCACAAGGGCTCTCCCTTGGCCATTCATGCCGAACAGTGGGGTGTACAGAGGAGGCCAGAACACAGATAATAATTTACCATGTAATTTGGTTTGAGATTCCTTTGATAGGTTTCAAACCCGAAGCATCCTGCAGGAGCGCGGGGCCTTTAACACCCCCAAGCCCAGGCAGTTGGTGCTGGCGGTGCCTGCGGCGTGTGCCCAGCGGGACGGCCGTACCCAGGGACACCAGGGCTGCCCCTCGGGGGGACCCTGGGCTGGGTGAGTGGCTGGGAGCCATCGCTGAGCCAGTGCTGCTGCTCCTGCTCCTGCAGCAGCCACAGCCGCTGCTGTAAGTCTGGGCAGCCCAGTGCAGGCTGATGAAAACCATTTGCAGCAATCAAGAGGGGCAGGTAATTTTGGAGGCAGATTTGTTTTGTAAATGAGGTGTTCCATTTGGGGAGCAGCACACCTGGCAGCCAGGGCCGTGCTGAGGACAGCTTGCTTTAATTCCCCCCCAGTTAGGGGATATTTCTTCAGCCCACAAACGGCTGTTTTAATGCCTTCGTGGAGGCATAAAACATAACAAAAATTCAGGGATTTTATATTCCCAACTTCAAAACTTTCATCCAAAAGGGAAAAGGATCAAAAGGAAAAGGTGGTGCGTTTCATGTTCTCTTGTGGTTTTAATACTTGTTAACTGACCTATAAACTGAGTTTTCCAAGTAAAGAAATGTGAGGGAATTTTATTACAGAAAAATCCACGGCGAATCATCCCCAGCTGCTTGTAGAGATAGGAGAGGCTTTTCCAGTCCTGCTTCCCAGGGTGATGTATGGCACCTCCTCACCTTTCCTTTGTTTCCATACAACGTTCTGCATCCGTGGCCGTGTTGCTCTTATTGTTTACTGTGCTTCTGAATATTTTTTTCTCATTTAGAGCAGCTGCTTTGGCCTTTCTTTTTCAGCTAAAGGAGAGAGAATCACATCAAATCATGTCATCTTTGCTTGATTATTTTATTTGGTACAGGCCAGTTAGTGTCATCTTGATGCTTAGGAGCACCTTGCGTGTCCTTGGATCCAAAGGACTTCCTGAATCCTGGCTGTGAGATTTCACAGGTGATCTTGGAGCCTGTTGATGTGTTAATCATGGGGTTGTATCTGGAAGTACAGGTGCTGGTAAGCTTCTAAATCTTTAGTACTGTGAAAAAAATTATTATTGTTTGGATGCTAAAAATGATGAATGCAGTGAGCGAGGCAATACCCAGAGAGATGGGTCTGGGACCCTTTGGGCTGAATTTGAGGTTTTCTGATCTGTGTGTTGTTGTGTGTTCTGTACATGCCCAGCACAGGAACCCTGGCAGGGGCCTCTGGGTACCACTGTAATGCAAAAAATAATAAATCATAATAATGGACAAACCATGTTGCTGTTGGAATGCACAGCCTTGTGCTGAGCACTTAAAATGGTTGTCGGGGAGCGCCGGCTCCGTCAGCTCCGTAATGGCAACCACAGAGCTCAGGAGAGCGGCTGTAACAGAGAGAGCTGGGCCATGAGAGCACTGGGGGGTTTGGAATCGAGAGGCAGGACAGAACGAATGAAATCCCTGAGCTGTACCCCAGGTGCTGTGTGACTGAGCAGGCAGCAGGAGAGGTGGGACCCGGGGCTGTCTGACCCCAGCACTGTCAGGGTTCGGAAAGCTCCGAAACCAGAAGGAAAAGAGCAGTGCAGAGCTGAGAGGGCCCTTGTGCAGGGCGAGAAGGGCTGGCTGTGTCTGCACGGCAGGGAGGGTCTGCTGGGGGGCTGGGGCTGGGGGGTGATGGGGGGCCGGGGATGGCTGGGGCTGGGGGGTGATGGGGGGTCATGGGGAGGCTGGTGATGAGGGGCCGGGAATAGCGGGCCAGGGATGGGGGGCTGATGATGGAGGCTGGTGATGGGGGCCATGTCCCGACACAGCCACGCCCCAGGAGTGGCCCTGGCTCCCGTCAGACGTTCCCAGGGGTTTCTCCAGCACAGCCCGGCTCTCATCCCGCCGTTGCAGTGATCCCACAGCAGCAAACATTGCTGGAACACCACCCATCAATTACTTGTTATATCACACACCATTTTTCAGAAGAAAACCAATTGCTAATTTTGCAAGTAGGGGATGTTACTGTGTTTACCCTCTGGCTCAGGTGACCTGGAGATTTATTTGGGTTATTAACAAAAAGAGTTGGAGCTGCAGCTTATGTAACAGCTTTTGGATAATTACCTGAATTAGGAACTGTTCTTTTCTTGTCAGTCCCACACAGCCAAGTGTCCCAGGCCTGTAAGTCCTGTCAGTGCCTTTCCAGGCTCTGCTGCCCAGTTTCTGTTGTATCAGGGCTGTGTTTGCAGGAAGGATTTTCTGCTTATCTGTCTGTGCTGGTGCTGGAGCTTTGCTACGGGGCAGATTCTCAAGTATCACTTAACATCAATCCATTTCCTTAAGATGGTTGATAACATGGTTTGTATTTCACAACTAATAAATAGGCCACATCTCTTAGCAAGAAAAAAGCCAACCAAAGGCCCTGCACCCAAGTTCTTGTAACACCCACATTTCCCCCTCATAGTCCTTATTTTGGAGCTCTGTGGTACCTTGGGTAAGGGAAAAATAGCCATTTCTCCTTCTGCCAGGATCCCTGGTGAGCTGCACGTGGGGTTTGCCATCTCTGCCCGGGGTGTGTTTGTGTGTGTGCTGTGCCAGGTACCAGCACCCTGGGTGGAGCCAGGCTGGGGGTCCGCTCAGGCTGGACCTCAGAGGGACGGAGGCACCACGGGAAGTGCCTTCAGAAGCAAAGTGCTCAGACTGAGGAATTCTTCAATTCCTGAATTTCTGAGCGATTCCCAGAACCACAGAGGGATCTGTGCTAGATCTCTACTACTGATTTGACTAATGCTTAGTTTTACAGGTCCCTGTTTTGTGGAGCTGCTCACAGGTGGTTTCCCTTAGATGTTCAAAAATAACTGTGAGGTTGGACAGAAATTTGACTTTTCAGGTTTAATATTCCTCAGTTCTTCCTCAGTTACGTTGAACTTCGGTCTTATATGGGGCACAGAGTATTCTCTTTTCATTTTTCAAAAGAGAAGTATAAATACATTTCAGGGTACAGAAGAGGTGCTGAGGACTGTAGCTGTCATTCAGTGAGGCAGAGAAAAAGGCCAATTCCAACATACCAAGAAAAAAGTGGAAATAAAAAAAATGCTGGTAGTCAAATACACTGCTGAAGTGTCTAAGTGAAAACATGGAGATGAGTGAATTTTAATTCAGCTGTTTGGGGTGGTCTGTCCTCACCACTCTTGGATTTGCTGCGTGGAAGTGGCAGTTTATTTTATTTTTCTTGTTTAGAGAAAGCTGCAATGCTGCAGGAGCACCCCGGGGTCAGAGCGGCTGCTCCCTGCGGGCTGGGAAGGCTCTGCTGCTACCTCAGCCCTCTCACAGGGGAAAGAACAGTAAAAAGGTTTCTGACAGACAAAACCAAGTGTTTCTTTTCCCTGAGATGAAAAGTAAAATGTAACAAGCACATTTAATTTCTGCTCTTCTAGCAGCATTTAATAAAGCGGCGCCCTGCAAGGGGAACAGATAATGTTTGTCTTATAAAGCCCCACAGCCAGTTCCCCCTTTAAACACAGCTCTGCTGGCTGGGCTTTGTTGTGGGCCGAGGAGTGACAAGTTTGCAGATGCTCCAGCTTGTTGCCTAATCAGAGCCAGATGCTGCTCCCGGCGAGCTCTCGGTGTCACCGGCCCCAGCGCACGGCCACGATCCGGCAGGGCCCTGCTGGGCCTCCAGCCTGGCTGTGCTCTCGGAGGCTCTGGTTGGTTTTAATTTCGGGGGTTTGCCCTGGCCAGAGAGGGAGCGAACGGAGAGGCAACCTGAGCGAGGCCAGTGTCCACTGGACATGTGTTTGGATTCAGCAGCCAGGCACAGACCAGCCTGTGTGCCTGCAGTTTGTTCTTGGGAAATGGCCTGCAGCAAAATGGGAGTATTTGATTTGAGAATTCATTAGATAATTCTGTACATTATACTTCAAATAACACATAGGCCTGAGAGAATGTTTTAAGAAAAATTAAACCTTTCAGCGTGGCCGCGGCAGTTGTGGTGCAGCAGCACAGGGACGTCCCTGCCCCTCTGAACTGCAAATCGAGTTCAATATTCTGTTTGCCTTCGTAAAAAGGTAGCAAAGGAATTTGGATTCTAGGAAGTGAGGGCTGTTTGCCTGAGATCATGACTTGGTCCAGCACCTTTCGCAGCCCTCTCCTCTCTCCCACCGACGGAAGGCTCAGAGCCTGGCGCTGCCATTAGCGCTGCCTGTTTAATTGACTTGTTCCCATCTGCTCTGGAAATGGGAACTTTGCAGCTCATGTGCACTGTGGCGTGTGCTCCCTGGGTTAAACACTGTGTGACAAGGAAGGGGCTTCCCTCCCCACGCCCAGTGCTGCCAGGAGGCTCAGGCAGCTGCACAGCCTCAGACGTGTTTGTTCTTGGAGCTCCTTTCACGTGTGGAATTATCCTCGTGCTAAACCACTGCCATGTGAAACGTTCAGGACTTGCTCCTGTTTACAGAGGGATCTGCTTTCTTTCTTTCTCTCTTGAAGAAACCTGCTATGCAGTGGGTAATAAAACCAAAAATAAAGATCAGAGCCAGTGGAAATGCTGTAATGTTTCTCGGCAGAAGCATTAGAAGCTGCCCATAAACCATGAGGCATTCAGAAATTTGCACCCTATTACTGTGCTCTCCAGCCCCTCTGGAATCTCTTTTCTCCAGCAGGTTTGTTTTATTCCCCACACCTCAGCACTGTAGGTTGTGCTCAGCGCCCCGAGCTGTGACACCCCGCGGGGGATTTGTCCTGGGTCCTTCTCGCTATCTCTGCTCCAGCCTGAGTTTGAGCTCAGCTCCTGCTCCCCCGAAGCCAGAGCCGGGCTGGAATATGTACCGGCTAATGAGCAGCCTGGGAGAAGCCTTGGTCAGGTCTGTGCAGCTCAAAGTGGTGGTAACTCTGATTTATCTTACTGTGAGGTCATATTTATGACTTTTAAGCTGTGCTTTCCCAGACCTTCTCGTGTTCTGCTCTTTGGGGTTCCGTTGGTACATCTGGGGTTTGGGGGGTTTTGGCTTTTTTTTGTCCCCAGCATTGTGTGTTACTGTCTTTCCTAGAAAGCCGTTTCATTTCCAGGATTTATTTTCCCTTTGCCTTCTTAAATAGCGGATGTTTTTTCTGTGTACATCTGGCTACTGGATTCACAGAACTCCTCAGCCAGAATGCCCGTGAATCAGAGCCTGCCTTTCCCCCTCCCTCTTGTTTCACAGCCACGGCTCTTTGCAGAGAGGCTCTGCTTTAAACAAACCCCGTCTCTGGGGCAGGCTGGCAGGAGGGAGGAAGGTTTGCAGACTCATCCTCCCCAAAGAAATCCTGCTGAAGAGTTCAATGAAGTCACTCCCGAGCCCGCCCTCCCCTCTCCTCCAGCACCCTGAGCCCCCACGGGCCGGGAGTTCTCGGGAGAACAATAAACCATCTTCTCTTCTTTTGGTGCCTGTCCAGTGTGGAGAGAGAAAGATGAGGTCAAAGTGGCAGGCTGTACAGCTTGCTTTTGAGCCAAACAGATGGTGAAGGTTAAGTGACAGCTCTGTGACTGCCTCTTTTGAAGTAATTGGAGATAATTTGTATTTTGAATCAGAACTTGACCACTGTCAGAAGGGAAGAAGGTTAATATGTAAACGATTTTACATTAGCCCCTGTTTCTTGGGATTTTTGCTCCCTCCCACCCCCCCTTGGATTCTTGTTTCTATAATCCTTGCTCCAGGCTATTGGTAAGATTGTCTTTGAGCTCGGTGTGACTCGGCCTAGGCTGCAGTTGTTATGAAAGCCAACAACAGCTTATTAAGGCCAGGGATAATCTCTGCTACTGATGCATTGTTGCTTTCCTGCAGTCCAGTGACGGTGCTGGAAACCAGACCTGGACATGCAGCTCTAGCTGGGGAGGTTGGCAAAGAAATGCCCCCAATATGTTCCTATTTCTGAAGCTGGACCCATTTTGCAGATTATTCTGTGGCGTTAAGAAGCTCCCCCCGAACTCCTCTGATCATCAACAATGCGAATTTGAATTGGGCTTCCTCCTGTCCCCTGAGATCTCTTTTGGCCTTGAGCAGACTCCTGTTTATTTGCTTAGAGTACAGAACATACCGTATGTCTTGTGTTTGCTGGTGCTTTCCTGGTGGGAAGTGAATATTTCTAGAGCCTGATTTCAAAGTGGTAGAGAGGAGCTGCCAAGTTGCTTCTCAGTGATTCGTGTTTCTACAACAGTTCCACAGTTCAGCTTCTCCTTAAGGACCAGGATGAGTGGTGATGTGCTGGGATTTCTGTGCCCAGTCCTTTTTTGTTTAATGTGGGAACTGAAAGGGCCTCGTAGGGAAAGAAGCTGTAAAGTCACCACCTTCATCCTACTCAGTGTCCCAAGGCCTTTGCCTGGGTGAGGTGAGGAGGCAGCAGTTCCACCTGTTTAAATCCTGCAGCTCAGACTTGGGGATTTGCCAGGTGATGAATTTGAATTTAACATGGCAGTTGGTACCAGAGACACCTGAATGCTCTGGCTGGGAGGTAACTGGGCCTTTCTGTGGGCTGGAGTCACAGAATCCAGACTGTCCTGGCTTGGCAGGGACCCCCAGGCATCACCCAAGTGCAGCTCCTGCTGGAACATGAGTAGCCTGATGACTTTGTCCTGGCCCCTTTTTGTGTGCAGAGCTCAGAGATGCTGGTGGAGAGGCCACCAGTGCTGAAAGTCTGGGGTATTTTTGTGCATTTGGGTGCTGTTTTCTCAGAAGCAGAGAAGGCAATATTGTATTTTATTCACATACATCAGGTTGATTATGAAACACATTTTTTCACTAACTTGAAGAAGAAAAAGGAGATAGTGGCTTGTTATTTCTGCCTTTTTCTTAACCAGGCAAAGTAAAGAAATGGTTGCAAAACCTTTAGAAGCATTCAAGTACCTCAGTGACTTTCATCAGATGTTCTCTGTACAAGAAAAAGAAAAAAAATCGTTCTATCTTTTTATTTTTACTTTGCTTTAATCTTATTTGATGATGTCTCAACAGGCTGGGACATGCTTTCTTGGATGGCAATTTCACTGCACCATATGTGTCTCTCACAAGATAGCAGAGTGAAATGAGTCTTGGCAGGAAGAGAACTAAACACATCGACAAAGAAAAGAAAAAAATTATTTACTTAACTCCCTGTTGCCTGCATAGGTTTTCCCTGGGACTGCATCTGCTACAACAGTGCAAAGTTGGTTTCTCACAAATGCATGGTGGAGGCACAGTCCCACATTGATCCCTTTTTCTTGCCACCCACACTTGATATTTGGGTTTTTTCTAGTAATCCTGATTTAAATGTTTCAGTATCTGTAGGTGATCTAGCTAAGAAAAAAGAAAATCTGGTTTTACCTGACAATTTCTGTTGGGGAGAGATGGTTCTCACTCAGCTGCAAAAAACACTCAGTCATTCTGGGGGAAAAACCCAAAATAAAAGAAATTAGCAGTATTGAATCCCTGACCGAGCCAGGCATTGTCCTGGTGAGTGCCAGGCCTGGTGTTTGAGCTCTGTGGGGTGGGCCAGGCTGAGCCCCACGAGCTCCCAGCAGGGGGGGAATTACAGACACTTATGGGGGTTCCCAGAACACTCCAGTTTGGGCTCCTAAGGCTGGAAAATTGACACGTGGTGCATTTCAGAGTAAGGACAGCGAATCTCTCAGGGCTGAAATAGTGAGAGTGTGTTTGAATATTGAAATCAGTCAAGCAAAGCGTTGAGTACCTGCACACACCTGAGGGGTCCCTGTGGCTGCGGGGCCGGGGCTGAGCTCCCACCCTGCCCCAGTGCCGGCCCCAGGGTGGGTCCCACGCAGCCAGGGAGGGGTTAACCAGCCCTGAGTGCCCCGGGGACCCCGCACGGGGCCAGCTCTGGCTCCTGACCCCGAGGCTCCCGCATCGCTCTGTGTTTACAGTCGCGCTCGGGGACGACTCTGACCCTTCGGTAAAATCTGTGTTTGTACGGTCGGATATTTAGGAGGAAAATCAATACAGGGTCTGCAGTGACCTTGGTGGGTAGCACGGAAGTGTCTGGCAAAAAGGAGAACAGAGCAACACTCAGGTGATTTGCAAAAGATAAAATGGAAAGGGAACAAGGGTTTGGGGTGTTTAAGAAAATTTGCAGTTAAAAACAATGGAGTGGTCACATATGACTGTAGACACCACATGAAAAGATAGGCAAGGAGGACAAAAATCCTTTGAGGCACAACCAGGTAGAGGTTGCCATTTCAGGAGAGCATCCTGGTGAGATGAAGCCCAGGTGCAGCACTCGGGTAACACAGACGTGGGGCTGGGGCAGAGAGAGGACTGGGATGGCACAGGATGTGCTGGGAAAGGCACCACAGTCAGGTGGACATGGAAACAGATTGTGTGCATGCAGCCTTTAGGGGTGTATTTGTACTTAAAACCATTTTTCCTTTGTGCTCCTTCTATATAAAGTGGTTGGAGGGGTTTTTTTATTCTGCTTTTTTCATGGTGTCTTTTCCCAAGGTTGTAGATGTTTTATAATGTATAAACTTGACTATCACAGGGAGGCCTCAACGACTGTTGGAGCATCACTGTAATTGCTGTGTCGATTCAGAGGGGAAAGTTGAGTGAAGTTTGCGAGTTCCCTGTTGCTCACACTGTGCCCCAGACCCCGCAGGGCAGGTGTCTGTGCCCACACAGCACTGGCTTTTGGCTCAGCAGCCCCTCCA
>JAJPCS010000230.1:1305776-1326878 GCA_021164005.1 Willisornis vidua nigrigula
GAGCTCTGGGGTCTCTGAGCTCTGTGGTCTCTGAGCTCTGGGGTCTCTGAGCTCTGTGGTCTCTGAGCTCTGGGGTCTCTGAGCTCTGTGGTCTCTGAGCTCTGGGGTCTCTGAGCTCTGTGGTCTCTGAGCTCTGGGGTCTCTGAGCTCTGGGGTCTCTGAGCTCTGGGGTCTCTGAGCTCTGCGGTCTCTGAGCTCTGGGGTCTCTGAGCTCTGGGGTCTCTGAGCTCTGGGGTCTCTGAGCTCTGGCCCTGTGTCCCCATCGCAGCCTGTGCCGCCCTGGGCCGGGCAGGCAGTGTGAGCACACCCGCTCTGCCCACAGCGGGCACGGCTCTGCCCCTCACATTGTCCTAATCACACACACATTTCCTGGCTGGCAGTGGGTGCCGGGTCCCAGCTTTTCCCTGCCAGTTCCCAGCCCTCTGCACGGCTCAGGTGCTCCGTGCCCTCGCTGGGCTGTGCGGGCAGCACTGCGGGGCTGGACCAGGCAATGGAGAGGGCCCTGCGAGGGGGGGCCTGTCCCCAGAGCCACATCCCAGGCACCAGGACACCTCTCGGTGCCCACGGATCACTGGCAGGGCAGGAACCGCTTTGGGAAGGAGGCAGTGAAGTGTGGGAATGACGCAGAATCGGGAATTTCCACAGAAGCTTTAGGGATCCAAAGGGGAAGGCAAGACAGGAGGAACTTCTGTGCCCCACATTTGGAGAGGCCTGTTCTGCTCCTCCTACTAAATGAAAATATTTATATAAAATATACATTGGTTGTATTCCTACATACTCCACGTGGGAATGGATGTGCAGCAATCCCTGTGCCGGAGCTGGGCAGGGAGAGCTGAGAGGTGGGTGAGGCTCTGGCAGCGAGGCCGGCGCCCCCCGGACACGGAGCCCCTTCTGCACACACAGGGCTTCCTCCTTCCTACCCTGCATTCCCTTTCACCTGCTGATAAACTGAATTATTCCTTATCTCCAGCCCGCCTGCCCTCGTGCCCTGGGATGGGCACTCCCGGAGAATTCCAGGCTGTTTGTAGTGTCTTAAAGTAACAGATCTCAGAGAGAAATAGGAGTGGGCATTCTTAATTTTTATGTATTGCTTTAATCACAGTGAAAATTACTGTTACATATATATGTATATATATATATATATACACACACACACAAACAAAATATTCCGACTCACTGAGCAAATGCTGTTACCTTGGGGGCAGAAGAAAACCCTCTTGCTGTTGGATTCATCTGAATGCAACATTAACTGAGTTAGTCAGAAACGTGTCACAAAACTGTTGTGGCTTTTTCAGTGGCTTTTTAAAAATATCTTGAAATTTGAGTGTATTCTGCAGCTTAGACAATGCATTAGTGCCCCAAAGGATGTTTCTTTTGTTAAAAGCTATTAAGGTTGAACTGAAAATACAAATCAGATTGGAATAATCTGGATTATACTTACATTTTCTTTAGCTGTGTTGCTTTTTGTTGACTGTTAGGTTAAAAGAAAATCTCCAGGTTTAATGTTTTTTATTGATAAAATACTTAATATAAGAGGTAGGTTTTATTTAAATTGATTTTAGAAATATTATTTAGCTATGGAAAAATTGCTGCATATGTGGGTATATGTATATATGTAAATCTATATATGCATTTGTAAATATGTGTATCCTCATATAGTGTATGTAGACCCCTAAATTTTTTGGAGGAAGTTTCTTTCCCATCGAGCTGTTTAATAACCTGTCAGTTCCCCACTTGTGTGGACTGTTTAAAATTCTATATCGGCGTCTGTTTTAATGCAATATCATTTAATTCTCTAGAGAAAAAGAGATAAGGTGTTAAAATTGGGATAAAAGCTTCCAAATGCTGGAAAATTTGCTCTGTCAAACCCAAGGCCCTTTTTACTGGCAGGAACTTAAGAAAGTAAATACTAATAAGCTCATATGCAACAAAAAAAATTAAATCTAATTTCTTTAAATAATATAAATACAATTATCAGTACTTTGTCTGAAAACAGCTAAGGTTGAATTTCCTGTTAATTTTGGGGGTTTAATTGATGAATGCAGAATCAATACTTTGAAACTTGATTTTTTTCCCCAAGAATTGTTCCCTAGATGGAGAAGGGTGGTGGATTTTGTTATTTTCCCATTTTGATTATTTTCTTTTCTAAGAACATGGCATGAAATAAGCTGCTCTTAGTCTGCCTTCAAGGTGGTGTAACCAAAGTGCACTTATTTGCACACATTCCCTTCTTCCTGGTGGCAGAATATTTTTTTTTCCTCGTAGAAGTTGGTTAAGAAACAGGTTCCAAAATATCTGGCCAGTAGAAACTGGAGGGCAGAGATTAACTCAAAACCTGAGATGTGCCGAATTTCCTTCCCCACCTGGGGTTTGGTGTGTTGGCTGTGGTGTTTCCGGGGAAGGCTCCCCAGGCTGCGTCTCCTCTGGTGGTGCTTGGGGCGGTTGTGGTGTCCAATTTACCTGCACAGGTACGGGCAGGGAATGCCCAGGCCTGGGGAGAGCACGGGCGGACGTGGAGGAGTGTGGAGGTTGGACCGTGGGCTGGGTGTGGAGGATGGACCACGGGCTGGGTGTGGATGGACCGTGGGCTGGGTGTGGATGGATGGATGGTGGGCAGGGTGTGGCCAGAGCAGGGCCAGGCAGTCGAGGACAGCCCCTGGCGCTCCGTCAGCACAGACACGCTCCAGAGCAGTGTCCACCCTGTCCTGTCAAGTTTATTGTCCACTCCATCAAGGGGTCTAATGGTCAGCGGAGGGGCTGAGCGTGTCCCCCGTGGCCTGACATTAACAGAGTGGACTTGTTTAAGCTTAGCCAGGGTGTCTCGGCTGATGGGGACGCCAATACCCGTTTCCCTCAATGAGCAGTCGCTCGGATCATGACTCAATAGAGCTTCTCCCCGAAGGGCTCCGGGGGGACCTGCCCTCACCCCGGCACCAGCCGGGAGGGGCCGATCGATGCCCGCTGACAACAGGCGGCCCGGCCCGGCCGGCGGCGGGGAAGATGAATGGCCGTGCCCCGAGGAGCGGCCGGGCCGGGGCTAATTGGGCATCTGCGGCGCCGGGGCCGCGGCCGCGGGGCGCGGAGCGCAGGGAAAGGGAGATGCTCAGCGCGGAGTGCAGGGAAGGAGATGGGGAGCGCAGGGAAAGGAGATGGGGAACGCAGGGGAAGGGAGATGCAGAGCGCGGAGTGCAGGGAAGGAGATGCGGAGCGCAGGGAAAGGAGATGGGGAACGCAGGGAAAGGGAGATGCGGAGCGCAGGGAAGGAGATGCTTAGAGCGGAGCGCAGAGAGATGCGCAGGGAAGGAGATGCTCAGCGTGGAGCGCAGGGAAGGAGATGCGGAGCGCAGGGAAATGCGCGGAGTGCAGGGAAAGAGGATGCTCAGGGAAAGGGAAATGCTTAGCGCGGAGCCGCTCCGGGCGCGGGCGCGGCGGGAGCAGCGCGGGCTGTGCGGGGAACGGACACGGGAAAGAGCCTCTAACGCTGTTCAGCATTTATGGTTCGAATTTATAAACAATGTGAAGTTCTATTCCAAAGTGTAATTTGGAAAGAAGAAAATCCCAGTCCATCCAAAAGCCAGGAATACTTAAATCCTAAAATTAGATTGGTAGTAAAAAGTGCAAAAAATGCAGCAGTGGGAGCGTTGGGTAGTTCGTGCACACCAATATGTTGTTTTTTTCCTGGGTGGTTTTGAAGTGTTTTCTGTTGGAAAATAAAAGCATATTTGCTGCATATCAAATTCTTCCTTGAAAAAAAATTATTTTTTTCCTGATTGAACCAAACATGCTGCATACAATAATTTAGGGAAAATAATTGTGGATTAAAATAGATTTATCTTGTTTAATTTTTTGTGACACAATTGCTTCAAATATTTTAAAGAAAAAGGCACAAAGCTTTTTTTTATATATATAAGTAAAGAAAATGCCTTTGACTGGGCTCGTTCCTGCTGTACTGACAGAGAGCAGGGGAGGTTCTGAATCTGCTTTTCTAAGGCAAGCTAAAGATGGAAATTGCAAGGGAAAATGAGCCAAATAATATGATTTTTGATAGGTGTTTGTAGTTTGTCAAAGCTTTTTGTCATTCAGATGACTAATTTGTATAAATAAGTCTGAAAACACTTTGTATTAACATAATTATTTACATAAAATATCGTTATTTTTCTGCTTTCATTAACAATTTTTTGTTTAGTTTCAGATCCACTGTAGTAAATACTTTGTGCATATTTATATACTGCTGAGTGTTGTCTCGAAAATGTTTGATAGTATCAGTTTCCTAAAGATGATGTTTATAAAATGCACATAGTTGTGTGAATTATTTATACCAAACGAATGAAAAAGAGATCCTGCTTTCCCTAACACTAACAACGGATCCACTTTTCCTTTGGCAACACAAATATTTATTATATTGTTGTACTTAAAGAAGGCTTAAGCCTCTGAAGTGTCAAAAGTCAAGCTGAACAAATTTAAAAGCAATGCAATGAAACCCGAGTTGGGCACAAAGGATCCTTTCTGAGTTTGCTGAAAGGCAGGGCTGGCGAGGATGCGGCGCCGGCCGTGCCGGTGCCCGGTCAGGGGGCTGAGCGCCCGGGGAGCAGCGGCGGGGCTTGGGGGGCTGAGCGGCCGGGGAGCAGCAGCGGGGCGCGGGGGGGGGCGGGGGGCTCGGGGGGCAGTGGGTTGAGCGCCCGGGGAGCAGCGGCGCTGCGGGGCCGTGCCCGGGGCGGAGGGCTCGGGGGGCAGGGGGTGTGCGGCCACGGCACTCGGGGGCACTGGGGCAGTGCCAGTGTGGAGCTCCCCCCCGGGCACAGGCCGCAGGTCGGTGCAAGGACAGGCGTACAGAGCGCGTGCACAAGGGTGTATTTGGGGGGAAAAAACCCGAATCAGAGCAAGGCATGTGGGGCACAGGAGGGTTCGGTCACAGATGGATTATGTGTTCAAAATTCTCTTCTCCATGTCCCCAAACTCTTCCATTTGTGTTGCTGGGCAGGATTTGCAGACAGGTGTGTGCCTGGTTTGGAAGGCAGCATTGGGAATGATTTACCTGCCCAAGGTGCTTGGTGATACACGATCCCTGCCCGGGCTGGGGCGGTTTGGGAATCGCTGGGCAGGGAATCCTGGCACGGGGGGCGGCCGAGGACGTTGGAGACGGTGCAGAACTGTCAGGCAGCAATTACAGAGCAGAGGAGGTGAGTCCCTTCTCTAAGGTGTGAAATCCCCTTCCGCGAGCCTTTTAGAACCAACCAGTTGTTTGTGAAATACAAAATTAAGTTCCCATTTTTCCAAACTAAAACTGTATTTCAGATTCACCAGGGCTGTATTTTCCTGAAGTTTTACAGAAGGGAAACACGATTTGGGGTTTCAATTACAGTTGCAAAACTGACAGCAAATCTGAAAAATCTCAATTCAGCAAAGGTGCTCTTCCTTTGGGGAGTACTCGAGGAATAAATCCCAGGGAAGCGTTTCATGGAGAGAAAGGGAAATAGGAATTTTGTGTAAAACATGACCTAGAATTACAATCTGAGCATATCCTGTAGGATCTTTTTCCAAAGGCAATTTCACTCTCCTTTGATAAATTAATTTAGTGCAAAAAAAAAAAAAAGACCTTTAATTCCAGATGTGACAGCAGGGAGGGGACGGGCGCGGGGCCAGGTGCAGAGGGAACCGCGGGAGAGGCGGCTCGGGGAGCAGCACAGGCAGCGGTGTGACAATGCGGATATTCCCGATGAAGAGAAGCCCTTTTCCAGCCAAATGCCGCGTGTTGGAGAAGTTGGGTGTGCGCCTTCTGCCACGGGTCTGACCGTGGCCCGGGGGCCGGGGGCCAGGCAGGGACAGGGACACAATGGGATGACCGTGACTTTGAACAAATAAATAAAACATGCGGCTCCCTCCCCCTCCTCCAGCCGGGACTGCATTTGCCGTGGTCATTTCCCCATCGGTCTGCCTGATAAAGAGCACCGCGGCCCTTCCCTGGCCCTGGGTCACACCACTCCGAGCCGCTCCGGTGCCGGGGAACGCTCCACGTTGGGTTGGGGCCCAAACCATCCTGTGGGACTGTGCCCCAGCCCCCCTAATGCCCACCCTGTCCCCCAGCCCGCCCTGCCGCCCCAGCCCTGCCGAACAGCCCAGCATTGGCGTAAGGCTGGGGAGGAGAAAAATGAGTTTGCTCCGCGGTTCTGTTCTTTAGGAACAGAAAAAGGTGAGCATGTTGCAGGGCAGGGAGGGGAAATTTAATATTGTGAGAGATAATGGCAACTATGTTAATATCCGGAATTTTCAATGTACCATAAGTACATTTTGTTTTTCCTTTTAGCACGATTTATAATTAAAGATTTTAATCTGGCTTCACATTGAGTTAATAAGCCCTTTGATTGATTAGGATTCATAAAATTGCCATTTCCCGCTGCTGCTTTGTGTTTCTGGGATGTTCTTTTGAAAAGCCGGGGAAAGGTGAATGGGAAGCGGCCATTGTTTGGGCTGAGCTGCGCCGGCTCGGGGGGCTCGGGGCCGCTGCCTGCGAGTGGGTCCCCAGCAACAGCCTGGTGTTCCACCCAATGAATCCAGATAGAATCTGCTGAGCTGCACTGTAGGGATTTTGAGGGGAAACTTGTTGTCATGTGTAATTTCAGCAGGTGTTGCACACAATTGCTGCGCCGTTCCTGACCTGTGCGCCGTGGAAGAATTTGGGATTAGAAGCAGGACACAAACTGCTGCTCTGAACTAAAAAGGCCAAGTATTAGAAAACAAATATATGTGAATACAGCAGACCCCCGATAGCCAGGCTCTCGCGTGGCTTTTAAAATTCAGTTTACAGTTCTGTGCCCTCGCAGTGTCACCTCCTTTGTTACTGGGGCCGGTGCTGCAGCAGCCCCCGAGTAAAGCACTTGTTAGACAAGGAAATGGAATAAAAGAAAGAGGCCGTTTTGCCACTCTTTGATCATGTTCTACTTGTTTAAATTTTTTTTCAAGTAAATTCTGATAAATTCTAAAGTCTAAGTGGAAAAAAATGAGAGAGGAGGCTCATGATTTTTAAGCATCTGGTCAAGTGGAGGCAGGCTGCTTTCCGCAGCCAGACCGTGTGTGTGTGTGCGTGTGTGTGAGAGGGGAAGAAAATCTTTTTTCTTTATTTTTAGCCAGGGTAAAAGTGACCCTCTTTAGCCCCAGAGGGGCCTCACTGTGTGGATTGAATCAGAGCAAATTCCCTTTGTGTTTCCTGCTCCGAGGGGACACGCTATTGTTGAGCGGGGCCTCTCGCGCGGCGGAGGAGCAGCGCAGGACCGCGAGCAAATCCTTCCCGGATAATGCACAACTTGTTTCACAATCGATCCGGCCTCCCCTCCCCCAGCATTCACCCCAATTTACTTGGCACAACTATCATTTCCTGGCCCTTTTATTACCATTCAGACATCCTCCAAATGCAAACATTTGGGCCAGAAGAAAGGGGCCGGGTGAGGCCAGGGCAGGTTGGGAGCAGGAGCGCGATGCGGCCGCGCCGCTCGGCGCCCGAGCCACGAGCAGATGCCTGGGCAGGGCGAGCGGCGAGCGGCGTGTGTCAGCACTTCCAGGGGGCTTAATTGGCTTAATTTTTTTAATGTAAGTACCTGTTTCCTATTGCTATTTTACACAAAAATATTTTTAATCCTCCCCTGTTAATTTTCCAGCAGCCTCTGAGACTGTTTTGCTTGTAGCTGTTGTGTGCCGGCACAGGCTGACAGTGATGAAAAGATGAAACCCTGGCAATAACACAGGGTTTTGCTTACAAATTGACAAACCCAGCCCTGCCAATCCCCAGTAATTTCCTGCATCTCCATAACTGACCTCATGCCTCCAGCCCTGCCGGCGCTGATTGGTGGGGTTAGAGCGGGAGCCACGCTCTTCCCGAAGAAAAACAAACACCCAAGCCCACCACGACCCCACGCTGCCCCAGTGGTCGGTGTGTGCCCACTCGGTGTGGGTGTGGTGGTGGCAGGTGCCCTGTGCCAGCCCTCGGTGTGGGTGTGGCGGTGGCAGGTGCCCTGTGCCAGCCCTCGGTGCCCCGCTCGGTATGGGTGTGGTGGTGGCAGGTGCCCTGTGCCAGCCCTCGGTGTGGGTGTGGTGGTGGCAGGTGCCCTGTGCCAGCCCTCGGTGTGGGTATGGTGGTGGCAGGTGCCCTGTGCCAGCCCTGTGCCCACCAGTGGGTCGCGGGCAGTGCTCATGGCAGGATGGCCGCACCGATGTCAGCGCTGCCGCCAGTCGATGCTTCATTAGGCCGGATTGTCTCTTGCCCACGCAACCTTGAAAACAGGCCCTTAATTACCTGTGAGGAGGTCGGGCCCCGCGGTGCCCCCCTCGCCGGCGGCATGGCCCGGGGTCACCCGCGGCCCCTCGCCCGCCACGGAGGGCACGGGGGGTGGGGGAGAAATACGGGGCCCCGGGGTGAGAGGGCAGGGGTCAAGTCCAGACTACAGAGCCATTGAAGAGGTTTCAGACAGCCAGGCCTCCACTTGACTCCCATCAGCCTGCCCTGGTGCTGCCGAGCTGCCTCGGCGCGGCCGGGCCCGACGGCTCCGCACAGCTCGGTGTCCCCAGTGCCCCCAGTGCCCCCGGACCCTCGGCCCAAACCACGGGGTGTGGGCACCACTGGGACAGCGGGGGGAACGTGTGTGTCCCCCACAGACCGGGGCTCCAGGAGGGGCGGCTGCACAGCACCGTGGGCCCTGCCAGCAGAGCCAAGAAAGTGCATAAATAATCTTATTTGTTATGCATTATTAAAAATTCAGAAAGATTTTAAATTCAAGTGATAATCTGATCATCCTGAGGGATAGGTTTATATTTAATAGCCAGGTGTTTTACCTATTCATTTGTGATGGAAAATATTATAATGAAGTAATAAACCGTAGCACAGAAATGTTAATCATATATATGTGGTCTGCAAACCCCCTGAAATCACAGACCCCTTCTGCTGTCCCAAGCTGTCTTTATTGGTAACCTCATGATTTAAGGTAATTTAGGTTTTGGGACTATGCCCGTAGACCTCGGGGCACAGTTGTTAATAATGGAAAGCTTATTTGACTGCATCATTCTCCTCCTGCATCTCTTATCTGTTCTGCTGTGAAGTTTTTCTAATATCATGTGCTGTTTCTTTGTTTCCCGTTTTAGAAGAACATGCAACAAAATCCTGAAAGCTGTTGAGGCTATTGCAGATCTGATACAACAGGGTGAAGGAATTACTGATAGATGACGAGTCGTAGAGAGGTTCAGCTTTAAAAATTCACAGAGTATTTTCATTTTAGTGCCAGGTGGGGGTTTGGCTCCTCAGTGATGCTGAGAGATGAGATGCCTTCCAGTACTCCACGTCTCCCCCACCTAAGGACTGTCTCCTTCCAGCCTGTGCATCCAAACCCCTCCACATCCAGGGATGGCAACAGACAGGTGTCCAGCTGCTCTCTCTGCTAGTTAAAAATCAGGGAACTTATTCAAAGTGTCTCTCCCAGATCCCACTCCCAATTTAGGGAGTGGAACACGTCGCCATCCCCCTGCTGCAGCAGGGCTGTGCAAACCACAGAGCTGCACCAGGACACGGCATCTTCTGCTGTGGGCACGAGCACTAAATCCCAAACCTCACTAAATCCCATCGTTTGGAGGTGATCAGTGGAGCCACGCTCTGTATTCACAGCAAGGGCTTTACCGAGCGAGCTGTGATGTCACCACATTAAGCTAAAATAACCACTGAACATGAGAACAAGAGGGGTGGGGGGGAGGTTGGATGGGGGGGAGAGAGGGAAATAGCAGGCATATTACCAGTCCTGCCTGTGGATCACAGAGCCAGATTGTGAGCAATCCCGGCGCTCCAAGTGCCTCCTTAGCAGAGAGGGGAGAGCGGGAGCCGCGTCCAGCCTTCACTCCCACCTCGAGAGCTCTTGTGCGTGCACTCGGCCACGGTGTCACAGGGCGTGAGTGCATTTTTCATTTCTTAGCCTTTGTGTGGTCTGCCAGAGGAACTGGATTCTGTCTGTATTTCCATGTATTTGCCGATCCGTGCTGTGTATTTTTATCCTGGATGTGAGCAGGCATTAACACGTAAATTCACATGCACTGAAATAGATGTAACGTAAATGGTTACACAGCGAAGACGTTAAAAATAGCCCGAGTCAGCCTTTCATCTGAACTGCCCACCTGGCAGTGCCCAGTGCTGTTCCCATTTCCCAGATGTGCAGGAATGGACCCTTACTGGGAGGGAAGAACTGGAACGGGAAGGGAGAAAATCTTTCCTTTCCGGCCTCTCTAATTAATGTTGGCCTTTGTGTGGTGTCAGGCCAGGGAATGTTGCTCGTGGTGATGATGCTGGTGCTGAAGAGCCACAGCTCAAATGGCTGTCCCGAGCTTTGCAGGGAATGTGTCTGCAGAGCTTCAGTGTGCAGGTGCCTGGGAAGTGAATCCCACCCAGTCCTGGTGTGCTGAGGTGCAGAAGGATGGTGTGTGAGCATGTGGCATCGCTCCCTGTGGGTGAGCTCTGCTTGCAGCGTGTGCTGGGACTGTCCGGGAGGAGGGGGGGTCTGCGCCACGTCTGCGGGTCCCATCTGTGCCCCCCCACACGGGGCACACACTGCCCAGGGGTGCAGGGCTGGGAAATGGTGCAAACTGCTCTGCCTGCGCCACAGCTCACCCTGGACTCAGCCTGATCTGGCAGTGAAGGAGAGAGTGAGATTTAACCTCAGCTCTTCCCACCAGATTTCCAAAGCCGTGCAATTTATGGACACGAAGAGGAATCTTAGAAGGAAGGGCCAAAAATGCAGCAATTTAAGAGTAGGGAAGTATCAAACAGTGTTACCAGCTCCAAGAGATAACCCTGTGTCACAAGGAAGGTCTATGGCTAGTGTAGCCTTTTCATGTGTTCTTACTTTTCAGTTATTTTTGGGGGATAAACCAAAATTAGGTAAAGGACATGCCAAGAATGTTCCAAATCCAGTTCCTAGTGCTCTCTCTTGGGGAGGAGGAAAGGGCTGTTGTGACAGGGTGGAGCGTGGCTTCGTACCCGCCAAACTGTGGGCACCTTGGGGTGAGAAAGGCTGCCAGGCCCGGGGGGAACACGGAGTTTGCCTCTTGTGTGGGTGTGCAAAGGGTCTTGTGTAGCGTGTGTGTGTTTGTGTCTGTGTGTCCACACACGTGTGTGTGTGTCTGTGTCTGTGTGCACGTGTCTTTCCTTGCAGCATCAAACCAGGGCCACCTCCTTTGGTGGCCTATGTGACTGGGGACACGTGTGCCCACCTTTATCGTGACCTGGGGACACGGGTGGCAGCTCCCACCTTTGGTACCGTGCCCTGTGGTGCTGCTCCCACCCTCCCGTGTGCTTTGGAGTGTTAAAGGAGCCCAGAGGGAAGGGAGGAGCACCTGCCTCAGGTGATGAGCAGCAGAGCCTGGGCACCCAGGGGAAGGGGCAGTGGGGAATGGGCAGCTTTCCTTTTTGTAATAGAACCAGTTTATTGACAGTTGTTGTTTATTCTTGATACATATTCTGTATAATGATTTTGACCTGGATTTCGTTTGCAGTTACACTGGCTGGCCATTCCCTTTGATCCTGCCCATGTTCCAGGGGTGCCCCAGGACTGAGCACCTGCTGGCCCCACACCAGGGCTGGGCTGCGTGTCCCACCTGTGCCACCTGTGCCACCTGTGCCACGGGCAGCTGGGCTGGGCCATGGGGAAAGGGGGAATTGCTTGTTAATGTATTTTTCAGAAGGAGGAAGGGGATCAGTCTGAATGATGCTGCTAGAAAGGTTAGGTTTGATTAAAAAATAAAATATTCTTGAGTCTAATTAACAGCCTAATTAACTGTTGTTTGGCTGTTTGTCACAAGTCCCTCTTCCAGCTTTTGGTTCTTTTCTAAGTGTTTTGCAGACATTCCCAGGGAATTGTCTTGGAGCCCTTGATGAGGGATTATAAGAAGCAGGTGATGATCAAAAGTTTGTCGTTAGGGCAGAACTGTTTTTTTCTGCTGTCCTTTGAGTCTGTGAAGTGAAAAATAAAGGGAAGCCACTGGGTGTCATTAGGCCAGTGACACCCTAAAAACCTGCTCTCAGACTTAACTTTTATTTTTCTTTATGATTCCTTTTTGTCATAATGTGTTGGAAATAGAAAATGGTGGTTCTGAAGAAGTCAGTTAAGGAGCGTTAACGACTTAATTGGTGGTGATTAGCAGAGAACAGAATCACCTGGGGAAGTGGGGAGAGGGGGAGTGGCCTGGCTGCTCCCCCAGCGGGCAGAGCCACCAGGGGCTGGGACCCTGCTGACCGGGATGGAGCTGGGAGGGTTCCTCTGTCTCAGGAATGCCGAGGGAACGTTCTGTCTGAGGAGTCTGGAGGATGGAGTTGAGTGTCCGATTCGAGCTCCTGATACCCCTGGGCCGCTCCATCCAGGTGCTGTTTCCAACCCTGGGCTCTGCTGTGAGGGTAAGTGGTTTGCATCTCCAACAGTCTGGCTGTGACTGAGGAAGGGGGTTCTCTCTGGTGACCACCGTAAGGTAAAATACCAGGAGGTGTCCTGGTTTCCAGTGCTCCCCCTGAGCAGCTGGAAGGCACGTGGTGGTGTGGGTGGAACAGCTGACATCAAGAACACTTGAGTGCAATTTTGCAGAGTTGTTGAGGTGACTTCATTTAGGTCAGTTGAAGCTGTGAATGCTGAGAGTCTTGGAAAATGGGATCCTTCTTGCTCAGGCAGATCCTGAGTATGCTGCCTTTGTTTAAGGTGCTTTTGTACTGACTCACAAAGCTCAGACAGACCTGTTGGCAGCACCTAAACATGGTGAAAATGAAGTGGTTTTCCCTTTTTCTGTTTGAACAGGTAGACCAAACACAGTTCAGTGTGTGCTGTGGACTTGAGTGAGAGGCTGATGGCCAGGGTTTGGGGGGCAAATCTGAGCTTGGGGTCCAAAGATATCTTCTGCTAATAATAAGGGTAGATCATCCTGAGCTGTCTTTGCTGCCAGTGCATCTCTCCTGGGTTTGCAGCCTCCCACCAGCCTGGCCCAGCAGGCTGGTTCCCTCAGCCCCACGGAGAGTGGGGCGTGCAGAGCTGGGTGTGGGGGTCCAGTGCTGCCTTGGAAAGGCTGAGCTGTGCTGGAGGCTCAGTGACTGCTCTCAGACAGGGCAGGGGCAGCAGCACCGTAAACACTCACCAGTGCCGGTGCTGGGAGCACTGGAGCTCTGCACTGGTGGGACACAGCACCAGAGAGGCAAAATGGCAACATGGTTTGCTCTGAGAACAAGCAGGGTTACAACCCGTGGCTGAGGGGATGGCACTGGGAGGTTTGTGGGCTGGGCAGGACCTGCACTATTTACAGCAGTTCCTCGGAGGGGCATCATGGCAGAGCAGTTGGGTGGTGGCTGTGGCCGTCAGAGGGACCTTTTTTCCTTAAATACGAAGTTTTTAAAGCTGGCTGGCTGTGTGCCCCTAATTTATTATTGTTCACAGTATTTGTTATTTGCTTATCCTTGCAAGCCTGTTAATCTTGGGTGGCTGTTTCTCCTCCTGTCGTAGGGCATATTTGTCTGTCTTTATGGTCTGTCTGAAAACCTGAGAGAGGGGTGATAAATGTTCAAAAGTGGTTTATTTCCATTATTACAGCAAACACCCGAGCACCAAAAGCGGGGCTGCACAGGGCTCTAGTGCTTCCCTCTGGCATTCCAGGTGGGACACTCCTCCAGCAGAGCCTCAGCCCCACGGGGTGTGGGCTCACCTGCTCTTTGGAGCTTCCAGCTCGGAGGGGACATGAGCATCCAGCTGCTAAGGGAGAGGTGATGTTCCCAAGCAGCCTGGCAGCGTGGGCAGCTGGAACCCGGTGGGGCCTCTCCAGGGCCAGCTGGAGAAAGAAACAGAAACTCCCCCAGCTGGGCCACTCAGCCAGAATGGTGAGAGCTGTGCCAAGGTGTATTCCCGGGCAGGTCACCTTAGTGCTGGTCATCATGGATGCAAGAAAAACAGCTGAATGGAGTTTTGGGAGGGATTCCTGTTTATATTTAGTTGCTGTGCTTCAGACTCAGATTTGCCTGTGTGTTCACTGTTCAGAGTGCCTGAAAATGCACATTGACCCTTTTGGTGTTTGCCAGAACCGCAGTTAATAACCATGGCTATCCCTTCTGTGTCCCTCAGAGAGGGGGTGGCTTTCCTCTGCTCAGGACCTGCATGAGGGGTTTGGGATCACACAATCTCCCCTGTGGCGTTGACAGCGGCAGCTTCAAGGTTTGGGGCATTTTTGGTTGTGTTTGCTGTTGAAAGGCACTCCCCATTCTGCTGGCTGATCACATGGAGTCTCGTCTCTGACTGATGTCAGTGTCTGGAAATCAGCTGGGACTCATGGAGAGGATTTTCAGTTTTAAATTTGTGGGGAGGCAGGAGATGTGGTCAGGAGTGTCCGGCAGCTCCTGGGGCAGAGGCTTTTGGGTTTAGAAAAACATTGAGCTTGCAGAACTGTGTGAAAGGGTTTGGGGGGAGATGGGCTTAGGTTGCTGAAGGTTCCAGTGATGGGCCAGTGCATGTCCTGCTGTTTGCTCTGGGTCTCTCCAAGGCACAAACCTGCAAACCCTGGGACTATTTTTTTTTTAAATTTTAAATTTGCTGTGGAGCCTCACAGTTAATTGTGAGCAGCAGTGTCTGGTGCTTCCATGCCGTGTAAGTCAGTGAGTTACGGCAGGGAGGGGGGAAGGCATTAAACAAAGACTCAAGGGAAACTTGGGGCGAGAGCCCAGGTCATTTAAAGCAGGACAGAAGCACCTTCTGTGTGCCCAGCCAGTGGGTTGCTGGAAGGTGGGGTGGTGGCAGTGAGTCCGGGAGGGCAGCACCACCCAGGGGCAGAATTGGCCCCTCCTTGCCAGGCACCGTTTATTTTTCAGCGCTTCTGTCTAATTAATATAAGGCCTGCTCAGGCACAGCCGCCCTCATTGGACGTGTCACTCGTTAATCATGCGACCCTCCTAGCCTTGGGTAATGACCTTGAAAGAATATATCAGCCCATGATGGCGGGAGTGAGGAATTAAATTGTTTCTCTGAGTGCTTATGGTCATTGCTGACAATTTATATGACACAGCTGCCCCGAGCCGGCCGGGCCGGCCATTGTGCCGCAATCATTTTCCCGCCGGGAAGGGGCGGCTGGGCTGGCACCGGGCTGGGCTGGGGCTGCTCTTTGTGTCAGGAGGAGGAGGAGGAGGAGGGTGTGCAGCCCGGAGATCCAGGCTGAGGGTCCCGGGAGGCTCCACTGCAGCCTCTGCCCGGGGTGGGCAGCGGTGCCATCACTGCCAGTGTCTGCCAACCTGGGCAGGGTCCCGGGGGCAGGACGGAGCCTCTGCCAGGAAGGGCATTTATAAGGTTTGGCATCTCTGGGAAATGGGCAGGAATCTTGAGTAGGGATGAGATTTGGGTGAGATTCAGGTACAGACATACCCAGTAACAGTGGGGTTTGCGTGTGCAAAATGAGGCAGGTCCTTTAATTACCATAAGAACCCGTCTGATACTCTGTGCATCCGTGGAAATTAAGAAGTAAATTTTAAGATACATGTAAGCTTAATGTAAGCATTTATGGGTTAACATCTGTATTTTTATATTTTTTTCTTTTGCTAAGTGTTAAATGTAGTTGGGAAGGTATTTATTATTTGCAGATAATGAGTAAATGGCTTTCTTAGTTGTTGTATATTGGTATCTGCTTTTAGACTGATGAAATAATTTGTTACAGTTCTTCAATCATATTATTTATAGAAAACATGTAGCTGAGGATCTAAACATCAGATTGTTCTGCTGTTGCCATATGGGCTGCTTTTATCTAAATATAAACAGTTGATAATTATCACTAGAACTATTGGCTAAAATCACAAAATAGACCAAGAACAAATAGCAATCTCATTCTTCATTAACATTTTAAAAATGAAAGAGATGTACTTGTTTATGCCTTCAGTTAATTTGGCTCTGCTTTTACAGAACTGTAAATGAAGCAGAACATTTGTTTTGTATAATCCATACAATATTTCATATGTATATTTGTATTGGTGAGCTCAGGCTGCTGGATTTTGAGAAGGCTGGTATGTATTTGGCTCCACAGAACAGTTATAAAGTACATTTATTAATGTATTCATAGAATCGTGGACTGGTTTGGGTGGGAAGGGACCTTAAAGCTCATCCAGTGCCATCCAGGGACACCTCCCACCAGCCCAGGGTGCTCCAAGCCCTGTCCAGCCTGGCCTTGGACGTCCAGGGATGGGGCGGCCACAGCTGCTCTGGGCAAATATTGATTGTTTCCATCTCAAATTCCTTTAAAATGCTTGGCTTTCTCATTGGCTCTAGTGCCTTATTATTCCGTTCCTTCTCAGTGTTTCTCAGTTTCTCTGGCACCTCCATTTGTGTGTAGGTCACAGCTGAGGCTGTGCAGTTGCCACCTCAGTACTCTGCTGGTTTGAAAACCTCAGGGAAATTGCACAGGTCGGCAGCAGCTGCATAAAACTTACCTGTGAAACACAGACAAAAGCAGGCAACAAGGCACAGGGAAGGTGGTGACTGGGAGGGAATACTGTCTTCATATGGATACCCTTTTGGTGTGTGGTTAGAGCAGAGGACGAGGGGTTTAGTTGTGCCAGTGATTCACTCTGTGGAAAACAAGAGATTAATCTGTGCTGTTATTCCCATTTCTGTGTTTAAATAGAGTTAGAAGGACAATCATAGTTCAATATTTTATTGACCAGGTTTAGGTTGGTTGTATTTTGCCCTTTCCAAAAGCTGAAGTGGTTCTTGTGCAGGGGCTGGGCCCATCCCAGGTGAGGCGGGCGGGCTGTGCTGCAGGTGCCACCTGCCTCGGGGGGTTGGTGACATTGTGATGTGCTGCTGTGCCATGGCTGTGCTCTGCTTCCAGCCCAGCCACATCTGTCCTGTCCCCTCAGGTCCCCAGTGCTGTGTCGGGGCGGGGACGATGTGTCTGAGCCCCAGGTCTGTCACACACCTGCGGGAGGGCAGAGACTGCCCACCACATACTCCGTGTGCACACAAAGAGCCTTCCCGAGGCACGGCTGGGGCTCCTCTGAGCCTGGCTCTGGCTTGAAGGTGGAGGCCACGTTGGTGGGGATTGGTCTGGGTGTGACTCTGTGGCTCCCCATGGGAGAATGGGCTGGTGGCTGGGACCTGCCGGTGGGAAGAGAGCCCTAAACGCCTCCTCAGCTCAGGCACTCGGCAAGATGTCGCCTTGGCTTATTCACATTCCCTTTCTGATCGGCTGAAGGGCGAGTGCTGCAGCGCGGCCCCACTCTGCGCTCCCCACGCTGACGTCAGCCCTCTGGTGCAGCAAGGAGATTTTAAATTTGTTTATCTCGGTGCTATCAGGTGGTTGGGTTGCTGGCAGCCCACATTAGCATGGCAGAGCAGCAAATATGTACATATATATTTATATTTAGCATTTTTTCTGGTATGTTCAGCTGAAAAGGCTTGGCTTGATTAATATTTTCCGCTGTCCGGTAACCATGGCAATGGGGTCAGCAGATATAATACTTAATTTAATCTTCCAACTGCCTCAGTGTGCATCACCAGTGTCCCGAATAATAGAAAGCCTTTTGCTTCTCTCTGCCTTCCTCCCTCTTTCCCTCCCCTCCCTCCCTCTTTCTCCCTCTCCTTCTCTGGCTTCATATATTATTATCTTTGCCAGTGGCTCCCTCATATGACCCAGAAGGAATAAATGGAGGTTTTGCATTCCACGTATATAGCTTATAAAATAACAAATGCAGTAACCCATTTGCAGCCCCTCTGCCCAGCCAGGCAGGTCCCCCCAGCCCCGGGGGGTGCCCCCTCCCCAGCGGCTCGGGCAGCCAATCTGCGGGGCCGTGGGCAGGCTCAGCCCCGGCCGCTCTCCGGCCCCAAAGCCCAGCGACTGGCCCTGCTCTCCAGGTGGGTGCAGCCCATTGCTTTGTCTTCACCCAGCCCACCTCCTCCTCCAGGGATTTCATTTTGCTCTTTTGGCTTGATTTGGTTTTTTTTTTCAGTTGTTTGTTTTGTTGTAACCCACACCTGCCTTTCTTCACAGCGAACGGCGTCGCTTTTGGGTTGGTTTTGGGGAGGAGATGAACTGTGTATGTGCTCCCAGACAGTCTTAGTCATAGTATTTAAAAAAAAAAAAAGAAAAAAAAAGAGCATTTTCTTGCTCAAAGCCTTTTTTGAATTGCTCAGAGACCAGGGAGACTGGCCTGGTGTGGGTCAGGCTGTGCTGCTCTCCTCTTCACACCTGCCCCGTGTGCACATCTCTGATGGAAAGAGAGGAACATCTCGGGCGTTAGAGAGTTGCCAGAGGCAGAAAGGACATCAGAGTGGAGAGATCCTTGAAATCTCCATAAGCAAAATTCTTCCTTATTTTTTGTTAGTCAGTTTATGTTTTAACCCGTCCCCGAATTTAAGCAAAGAATATTTTGGTTTTGTCTTTTCCAGTGTGATATTTGGGAGACAGAATGGTTGTGAGCACAGAATGGGTAAATGAGGCACCTTTTCCTTTCCCACTCCGTGGGAATGGGCTGTGTGTTTGTTTTTGCCTCCAACACCATTTCTATGGGCACAAGGACTGAGAACCCATCAGGGTCTCGGCAGAGCTTTCACTCTGCTCATGCTCTGTCATTTGTCAAAGCCCATCAGACGTTGTTGTGACTTGGCTCTTGCCCAGGTGTTTAGTGATGGCTGGAAGGGCTAAAGCTGGGAAGGAACTGAAGTTCATCCCATCAGCCCAGATGTGAGCCACTGATTTGCCAAAATAAGTGATGGCAGGCAGTGACTGCTGCGAGGAGATGGCACCCCTGCCCATTTCTGGAGCGTGTCCGTCCCTTCTCCGCCAGCCCGGGACCATGGCCGTGGTTCGGGCACTGCTGGGAGCAGGTGTTGGCCTGGCAGCACCAAACCCCAACAATTCCACTGAGAAATTGCCCAAATTGATGTGGTTGCCTGTAGTTGAGGATGTGGTTTAATGATGGACGTGGTGGTCATGCTGCATTTGGACTTGATTATCTTAAAGATCTTTTCCCACCTTAACAATTCTATACATTAAAAAACCCCAAGACAAACAAAATATTGGCCCTCCCTCGTGTTTGTCTGAAGTACTCAGATGCCTTGTTGGTTAACAGGTTTCCTTTACCTTTCGTGTGTGGCCTGGCTTATGGTGCTTCTTCAGGATGCTCTTTGGTCACTTCATCTTCTGGAATGAATCCTGCCCACGTGTTGGAGAGGAGAGAGGCCTGAATCAGGAAAACTGCACTGCCCTCCCCAGGAGGGAAGGGGGAGCAGGACAGTGTGGGGTCCTGAGCCCAGGGAGGCTGTGGGTTAGTGCAGGGCTTCCTAACAGTTGAATAAATAGGCAGTAACCTTGGCAGTAACTACATCTCTTTTTCTTCCAGAATATTCCATATATCCCACTTTTTCTTTTTTTTTTCCTTTCTGTCACTAGCAGAAGTACCAATACCTGCATAGGCTTCATGAAGACAATTACTGAGGGAGGGTTTTAGATTTGATTTCACCTTATTTTTGACTGTCGTAGTTTAATGATTTTTCTTCTTTTAATATTAGTTTGAAGTGTTTTCTAAAGTAGCTTCTATCCCATGAATCTACTACATAACCTGCCAGAAATGCAACTCAGATAAAAAATTACAAATAAAAATGTTTTAGTTTAAAAAGTCTCTGAAATTAGTATTTTTTGCTACTAAAACAGCCTCAATATTAATGTTATTTCTCAGGGACATCAGGAAGGGGGAGAAAATACCAGATCTGCTGGCAAACAGTCTTTCTTTTCGTGTGAAAAATTCAGCTCTCAGGTACCATGAGAGACTTCACTGCTGCGTCTCACTGGGTGGAACTGGCCCAACCAAGCTTGTGTTAAATGCATTTTCCTGCATGTCCCTGTGTGTGATCACGTGGGTGTCGTGGTCACACACTGTAAGTGTGTCAGTGAAAGAGCTCTCCCTTGCAGGCATATCTGTGCCATAGCATTAAAATATTACATGCTCTAATCTCTGAAAATGCAGGAGAAACACGAGGGAAATGGTGTAAATGAGGGTCTGAAGTAGCATCTTCAGTCCTGGAGCAGCCTGGGGACTTGGAGCGCAGGAGCTGTTGGTAGTGCTGGTGCAGAGGAGGAATTTCTGTGCTCCAAAGGGCAGGGATGCCCTGGAATGGCAGGGCTCGTCCATAGGGTTTGTGCTCTGCCCTTTGTCTTTGTACAGTCATGGAAAACAGGTTGGAAGAGGCCTTGGGAGATCATTTATTCCATATTTTTGTCTGGGATAAGATGGGATCTATCAGAGCCAGCTTTTGGTATACAGAAAGCACTTACTGTAATAAATAGCAACAATTTTTGCCAAGTTGAGGTTTGCTGACGTTTCCCAGATTTTACACTTCAGGCAGTGTATTTAAATGACTTACAAGGTGTAAATGGCTGCGTAGCTGCTGTTCAAGTTGTGGGTTTTCCTCTGTTTGAAGCAGCAGCAGTGACATGCAGGAGGAGCTGTGGGGTCTGACAGGAGCTGGGGGCACCTCACAGAGCGGTAGGAGGGTCTGCCCAGGACCCACCTGTAGGAGGGTCTGCCCAGGACACACCTGTAGGGGCAGTGCTGCCCCAGGGCCTCGCCCAGGTCACCTGTGCTGGTGCACTTGGCAAACCTGGAGATAATTCTTGTTCTGAACAGTCTGTGTTTTGTTTGGGACCAGAAAGAAAAATATTAAAGAAAAAAGTTGTTATTGAAAAGGAGAAGCTTAATCCGATATTGTTCATTGCTCAGAGTTGTCCTCTCTTAGCTCGACCAGGAGCCACCTCCTGCTTTTACATTAATCATAATTTTCTTGTGCTAGAACATCTTAAGACCATTTCCTAATTCTCCGTTCCGCTTTGCCTCAGTGTGAGGTTGTTGGTAGGTTGGTTTCCTTGACCTTTCGCTGTTTCTGGTGTGTGCCCTGGATGCAAAGGCAGCGCAGAAGGGAAGGACCAGGAGAGGTGCCAACAGACAAGGGCAAAGCAATGGCTGCAGTGGAGGGGCAGAGGTGGCTCTGGCTGTGCCCAGGGGAGCAGGGTCGGTGTGGATCCCTAGGGCTGCCCGGGAGCGGGGCAGGGGCAGGGCCCGGTGCCCGGGAGCGGGGC
>JAJPCS010000230.1:1326888-1368681 GCA_021164005.1 Willisornis vidua nigrigula
CGGGAGCGGGGCAGGGGCAGGGCCCGGTGCCCGGGAGCGGGGCAGGGACAGGGCCCGGTGCCCGGGAGCGGGGCAGGGACAGGGCCCGGTGCCCGAGCGGTGCCGCCCGGCCCCTCTGGGGGTGCCCGGGCGAAGGATGGGCCGTTCAGCAGCAGCAGGACTCGTGCTGTGTGTGTGTGTCTGTGCCGCCAGCACATCCCACTGAGCGCGCGGCCCTCGGAGCAGCCCCTCCAGCCTGCAGACATTTGCTTTACGTAAAGCAGCTCCGCAGCTCGGCGAGTATTGATGTAGACATTACCACAAATCGCCACTTAGGGACCGGCAGGAATTGACTAACTGGTTTCAGATCCAATACACATAACCTGATCAGACGCAAACTTTAAGTACACTTGCAGTCGTGCCAACTGCACCGGCGGGGAAGTGACTCTTCTGCCGGCGCTGTAAAGAGGCCCTGAGGGGAAACCAGGAAAATATAAAGATCTGGGGTTAGGACTTGGGCTGCAGTGGTTTGAGGAGGAACAGTTAGTCCTCGCGTGAAGAATTAAAACAGGACTGCTCTTTGTGAGATTTGTAATTTTGATTTGTAATTTTTTTTTTAAACTTGCTGATTTGGGTTTTACAGCCCCACAGTGGGTGTGGGCTCCTGAAGTTGTTCTGAATCTTCTTGTGTTAAAAGTCCTGGATACTCTCCAGACATTTGGAAGGGACTGTTCCTGCTGCCAGTTGGGCAAAACATTGGATTAGGGAAGAGGTATAAAGCCAGTTGAGACCTAATAGTCCTAATTTTTGTTGTCACTGTGGTATTTTCTAAAAATCTTGGGATTTGCAGGACAGTTTTTTCCCCAGAACAGAGGCTGGGGCTGCACTTGGCTGATGGCCCGTGTGGGTTGATCTCGTGGCCGTGTCACAGTGTGTGGAGCTCACCGGGATCTCAGCCAGGAGGGATGGTGGGACGGTGAGCTTTGCTCTTGGGGTATTGGAAACAAAAGCATTTAACGTGTCTGGCATTGACTTGTGGTGTCACAGCTAAGAGCTCCACTCAAAAAGTTGGCAGTTGTGAATTTTTCAGTAGATCACAACAATCAAACAGGATTCCCTGTGCTGGGATTGAGAACTATGGGATGATCAAAGGAGGTGGGGAGAGTGAAAGACAAATTCAAATCATTAGTGGGAAATGGAGCCTCTTGTGCAGCAAAGTTGGGTGATTCAGAGAACAAATTTGTGGTTAGCTGCGTGAATCTCAGTTAGGGAGGGAGAAGGGCTGGTGCTCTGTGGCCTGTGCCAGTAGGAGGACCAGCTCTGGGTTTCCATGCCAGTTGTGGTTCCTGTGGCTGAACCGGCACGGGGCAGTGTCAGCGCCGCCCGACTGACACGGGGCTGCTCGGGGGGCTCCCCCTCAGGGCAGTCACCGCTGAGCTGCCTGGCCCACAGTTGGTATTCCCAGAACTCAAGATGGCCATGGAAAGCCCAGGAGGGTCCAGCAGGGCACCGAGGACTGTTTTCTTATTACTAAACAGAGAGATATTAACAACACAATGTAGGAATAAAAAAAACAGCAAGCAAGCAAAGCCAAGCCGGCCGCCTGCTCTTTTCTTCTCGGCATTATTATTTGTGACAAAGCCTTTGGTCCATTTTTCTTCATAATTTGCAGGACTCCTAATGGGAACAGCACCTCCCAATTACCATGGTTGCCAAAGGCTAATTTGGTTACCCTCAGGATCCACAATAGAGAAACTGTGTCGGCCCTTTGTAGATATTTGCATACTATACATACCGGGAATGTAAAACAGCTGCCCGGGCCCTATTCCACTATCATGGCAATTATGGGTCATTAGCTTTTGCTTTTTTCCTCCCTTTCTCCCTCTTCTTTCCTTGTTCTCATCTTCTAAACTCTGCCAGGCAGCAGAAGCAGCTGATGGGTTTGGAGGGAGCAGCAGCAGGACGAGGATCTGCTGGGGCTGGGACTGCGCCCTCTCTGCTCGTTCTGCTGTCGGGGTGTCCTCCCCAGGGGCTCTGGCAGGGTGGCAGTGCCCGGTGCCCCGTCCCCACTGCCACGGTGGCACTGCCAGGTGGGCACGTCTGTCCCCACCAGACAGACCCCCCTGTCAACACCCCACTCCTCGGGGACACCTCCCCACACTTCCCAAACTTCTGTGGGCTCCCAGGGGCCCAGAAATTAAGGCAGGGAACAAAAGGGAGCTCCTCATAATTCGGTTGGGATTCAATTTGTTAATGGCTGGAGCCTTTTAATAGTTTATCTCCCCTTTGTTCTGGGCAACCTTTACAGTCTCGGGTGCAGTTTACAAGGAAGTGATGGTTTTGCATATACATTAATTTTTTTATGAACTGCTAATTTTATTGACAATAAGGATAGATTGAAAGACCCAAAGCTTTTGTGTTGTTTTGTTAAAGCAAATAAGTAAAGCACAAATGTAAATTACATCTCCAGGTTCACATTAGAGGTTTGCAAATAATACTGAGCTAATGGTTATTGCTAAGGAAAATAGCACTGGGATCAATATTCTATACAGTAGAACGCAATACCTCTCTCTCTTTTAATCACCTCATTGCAGAAATGGCATTGAAATTTGAAATCTCATTTTCTCCATTTGTACAAATTGAACATAAATCATTGTGAGTGAGGGGAGGTTTCGGGCAACTTCACTCTTTGTGGGATTGCATTGCTAATTAGTGCTGGAGGGAAGGGGGATAGAGCCAGGGCTCCACTGGACTCTGACCTGCCTGAGGATGGGTCAGCAAGTGAAAAAATGGAGGGAATAAAAGGTGGGCTCCAGCCTCTCTACAGAGGCAGCACTTGTGATATTGGTTCCTTACTGCCATAAAAAATGGATAAATAATGAAGAACAAAGTGCTGACGTGGCGTTTGCTGGTGTGGAGTGTACCTGGTGCTGCACAGAGCACAAACTCCATCTGTAGCTGCTTCCCAAGGGGCTTGGGGGGTGAGTCTCGTGGTGCCCGGGGAGCTGCACCCCGGTGTGTGTCCCTGGGGCTGGGGCACTGAGGGCAGGGCTCACAGTGGTGCTGCTCCTGCTGGTTGGGAAAAAAAAAAAAACCCTGGGCTGCTCCTCCACTGCCTCTGGTTTGCTGAAATCTTGTTTATGAGAGAAATACCAACAGACAAATCTTTGCTGCCAACTTCGCCCCCCTTTTCCCACGGGGTGGGTGAGCTCTCCCGTGGCACAGCACGACTGGGCTCCCACAGCCCAGGCTTGTCCACAGGGACCCAGGACAGCAGGACACTGGGGAAGTGGGAGCTCTGGGGCCAGAGAGGAGACACAGTCAGAATAAAGAGGGGTTATTGGTCTGCGTGGAGAGGATACTACTGTGAGTGGAGGGAAGGAGAGTTCACAGTGACTGGGCAAGGTTCACACAGAGCAGGTGGTTCCAAGCATCACCCCATGGATAAAGACTGTTTTAAATTATTCACTATCAGTCCCAGAGGTTTATCACTACACCTGTATTTTTCCATCATTTTGGTGCTTTCTGAGCCACTACAATAGGAGATAAATAGGGAACTTCATGGCAGAAACTGTTATTAAGGCTTATTATAGAAATTTGTTCTTGCCGATTTCAATAGCAGAAAGTGAAGAAAATAAATAAAATACCCTTGAAAGTGAAGCACAAACACTGAGCTGGCAGAGCTGCTTGCAGAGAAGAAATCATTTTAGAACCTTGAGGGCAGAAAACTCAGACTCAAACCAAAGGATGGTTTGGGCCTAGGCTGTTCAAGAGAATGAAGAAGAGATCAAAATTATTAAAAATGTTGATTTCAAATCAAATGTTATTAAAATGAATTTTTAGTCTTAAGGAAAGATGAGGAGGATAAATGACAGCTCATCCTTGGCTTGGTCTGTGCTGCCAAGCTGTGCAGCCTTGAGAAAACATAAATATATATGTTTAAAGGAAAAATAAGAGTTAAATAAAACTCTTCTGGGAAAACACCCTTATCAGGAGGCTTTTCCCCCCTGGATTTCTTCCCCTGCCCACCTAAAATGTCTTGCTTCAAAAGTGATGGGCTTCAACTTCAGGTGGCTGTCAAAGCTGGAGCAGTGGGAAAATGAGCTCTTTAACCAGTAATTATGCAGAGACATAAATTTTTCTATTTATTATGTGATTGACTGAGAGATTTGCTGTTTTGCACATAGCACAGCTTATTTTGAAAACACACAAGTCATTGGGAAGGTGAGTAATTTGCTCCCCCGTTGGCAGCTGCAGAACCCCACGGACTCCCCGAGGAGCACCAGCCAAGCTGGACTCTCCAGGTTGGCAGAGCTGGTTTGCTCAGGACCCCTGGGGAGAACACGATGGAAGGGATTTGCTCTCCCCAAAGCCTCAGTTCTTTGGGGTTGCTGGCAGGAAGGTCCAGGGCAGGGGACCTGGTGAGGGACAGGGCTCTCAGCTCAGCAAGGCAGCAGATCGTGCTCTAGGAGTTGGTATTTTTCTTCTGAATTTATCATCTCATGCTCTGCAATATAAATGTTTATAAATTAAATACATTCATAACTAAGTGCATGCATAAACAATTGATAAATAACTGCAGGCTGCGTGCACAGACAGGCTGGGGTGTGCGCCCAGGGTGAGTGAGGCACCGGCGTCTCCTGGTGCTGCAGAGGGGCTGCAACCGTGGCTGGGAATTGGCTGCTCCTCATATTGATGGGATATTTCTGGAGCATAAAGATAATAATTAAAGTGTCACTTTCTTTAGTTGCATTCCTTATGAAGATCTGCTCAATATTTTATAAGTTGTATTTAGCTTCGCTGGTGCCGGTGGAGAGAATTCATTTTGGGAGCAGACACGAGGAGCTGCGATATTTTTAAAGGAGCTTCCAGGGCAGGCAGGCTCCAGGAATCCCGGCTGGCACGTGCCTGGAATGCTGCGGGCCTTCGGTGTAGGGGAGTGTGGATGAGAGTCTGACCCTGCCTGTGCCCAGACAGCAGCCCTGGGGTGGCTCAGACAGGAGTCCTGAGCCAGCAAGGGATGCTCTGGATACACAGAACAGCTCCTGGAGTTGGTGCCTCCAGGCTGGAGAGGAGGCTCAGGGGAGGAGGAGGAACAGGCTGAGGGAGGGCAAGGCCATTCCCAAGGGTTGCCTCGTGGGAAAGATGCTCCTGCCAGGCCGTGTCTGCAGTGGGCACAGACACAGAGGTGTTCCTGACCAGGCACAGGGCAGCTGGCAGGGTGTGGTGGTGGCACAGCCAGGGCTGAGGGTCCTGCCTGGGCAGGAGGCAGCAGGCAGGAGGATCAGGCAGCAGCAGCACCAGGAGCACTGCCCAGCCCTGCTGCAGCACTGCCCGTGCCCCGGCCACCCACAGACCAGCTTGGCCATCCCCTGCCCCACCAGCCCCTCACGTGTGTGATGGAAGAGGTATTTAGAAACCTACGGAGCCCAGAAGGAGAGAATTATTGTATGAGTAATAATAAGCACTTAAATAGCACTTGACAACTTGATTGATACAAACATTAACAGATTAACTCCTGCAGGACCTGGTGATGGATCTGCGTTTCCCTGTACTGCAGTTGGAGAAACTGAGGTGTAGAGGCAGATTAATTTCCTTGCTGACCCACAGTGTGTTGCTGGCAAAGGCAGAATTAGAGTTAGAGACTTCTTAATGACCAATTAGCAAAATTATGAAGCAAAAGAGCCATAGCTCTGACAGCAACCTCTGGGATCAGCACGAGAGGACACTGCATATCCTCAGTGTCCCATCCCTAAGTAGTAATTTTAGTCAATTCATAGTTGTATCTAGAAATTAGGATTATTTTTATCATGTGTGTGGCCTTGCATCAATCTCGTTCTCTATGTCACGTCTGCAGATTCTGGCTTTACAGATATTTATCTATATTTAGATGCATGCAAATATGGCTGTAGCAGCAGAGCCGTGAAATACAGCCATCCATAAACTAACTGGGATATATGACTCTCTCTGCTATTGGCACTGCACTTTGGGGTATGTACATTAAATATGTGTCTATTTTACTACCTGGAGAACACAAATGAGTGAAATCCAGCTATTTGCCTATTACTCTTTGCCTGAAAAATTGTGTATGTTTATAGTTGAGATGGATACACAGTTCATGCTCGGCTGGGATGGAGTGAAGGTGTTATTGATGAGTTTGGGATGAGGCAGCACTGAGGAGGAGCGAGGCCCTGCCTGACTTACGGGGCTCATCCCACACTGACGCCAATAAATCGTTTGTGTCGCGCCACGTCTCGGTGTGTTTGGGACATGCTGCATATTTTACAGGCAAACTGTTTCAGAAAGAGGTTGGAGACTCTTTAAGAAATGATTTGTACCATTTTTCATGGATTTCTCCATGTGAAGGCAGAGTGGCAGTTCCCAGGGCTCTGAGTCGTACAAAGATGACTTTAGAAACGTGATTTTTCTGTATATGATAATGGGGAGATTTTAAGATCATACTTTTCTTGAAGTTTCTATGCATCGAGTGCTCTACTCGCCCTGTGAAGTCTCAGTGTCCTTTTTCTGTCCTTAGTGAGCTGCAGAAATGCTTGGTGGCCAGTATTCCATCCCCAGTGCTTGGTTTTGAGCCTCACCTCACAACTGGGCTTTGGGGATGAAATTTTAGCAGAAGTTTGGGGCATTTGAAAAGAAAAGGGTGGAGGAAGGTGAAGGTGCAAAGAGTGTTGTGTCCACACCTGAGCACCTGCACAGCAACCCCTCTGAGGGCAGCACCTGGTGCTCAGGATTTGAGAGGGAGTGTGGAAAACGTCCTGTCAGGTGTCAGCCAGCATTCACTGGTGAGAGAAAATCCTGAATTTCTGGAGTATTGACCTTGCCTTTGGACTGGGTGGGTCATAAACAGCTGAGCTTTAAACAGTTTATATTGGAATTGTGTTCAGTGTTCCTGCTCTGTGTCCTTTCGGGTTGGACATCAGGAGGAATTTCTTCATGGAAAGGGCTGTCAGGCCTTGGAAGGGGCTGCCCAGGGAGGTGGTGGGTGGGTCCCCAGTGGAGCTGGTGCCACCCTTGGTGCCCAGACTCCAGCCCACCACGGGACTTTGGGCTGAGCCTGGTCCTTCACTCTGCTGTCCACAACATTCACCCAGCCTGGGCTGTGGGCAGGGAGATGCATTTCAGACATTGTAGGTTATTGAGTTGTAATTTAGAGAGTTCCCAACAGTGACAGGTAGTGAGGTGAGACAGGAATTCTGCTGGGGCCTCGAAGCCTTTTCCCAGGGCTCTGGTGAGGGACTGAAGGAGGCCCCAGCACCAGGAAATACCTCCTTAAGCTCCCTCCTGATCCTCACACGAGGCCGTGCCCATGTTAATCCCTCGCTCTGCTGAGCTGGAGGTCGAGAGTGGGCCGGGAGGGCACGACCCAGCCCAGGGCAGCCAAGGGGGGCTTCAGGTGCCCCTGAAAGGGAGAGCCGAGCCCCGAGGAGGAGGGGAGGGCACCCCGGCCCCTTGGCATGGCCATGCCCAGCCCAGCTGGGACATCAGCAGTCCGGCATTTGGAGCATAATAATAATTCTGCAGATCAAAGCAGCTCTTCTTCAGACAATTACAGTAAAATTGAAGCTCTCCTCCAAGAAGAACGTGTGCCCTTGTTGTGGTTTCCCTTTTTTGCCCTCCTTTTCTTTCTTCCTGCCCCCCCTCTTTTTTTTTATCCTTTATGAGCAAATTGCTTTTTCAGGGCTATAGAAAGAACCGATTGGAAGCTGAAATCCTCCCTCTCTGCCCAGGGGTGGGATTCCCAGGGTTAGGCATGTAACATCTGAAGGGTGATTTTTTTTAAAATTGATATCTGAGAATAAAAGAGAGAATAGTAGGAGAAGCTGATCAGGAATGAATAAAGTCTCCTTTTAAGCTGAAATAACCTTCCCCCCCCCAATTTTCCCTCCAGAAAAGCCGGACTGTAATTGCTTGCAATCACTCGGCACAAATTGTCTGTGCGTATTTGCTTTTTAATTTTGTATAATCTGGTCCATTTCGCTCTCTCTGCCTTTGAGCTTAACCTCTCTCTTTCTCTCCCTCCTTTTCTCCCTCGCATGCCTTCCCTTTCTCTCCTGCTTTAATTCTTCGATGCTGCTGAAAAAAATTATTACTAATTCACAGTGATCTTTGATGGCTTTTACTAAGGAAAAGACACTCAGGAAAAAAAAGAGAAACTGAGTGGACATGTGCTGCAACTGGTGAGACCTCCTTGTTATCTTTGCCGTGTTTGTTTATTTGTCTATTGATTTCCTTTCTGTGTCCTCAAGAGGCACAGGGCTGGTTCGGTGCCTCCATGGGCTGGCCCTGCCGCTCCCCACGCGTGGCCGGCGGGGTGGGGGCACCAGGGCTGGGTCTGGGGCACCCAGGGCAGCTGGTCCTGCCCATCGGGGAGCCCCGGCCTTGGTGCCGTCCTGAGTGTCCCTTCCAGGTGAACCTGGTGTGTTGGAAAGAACATTCCTAGGATTTGGTGCTCAGAATTTCAGCTTCTCATTCAGATTTTGCACCAAGAGTTTCTTCAAGCAGGTCCCTGTGGGAGCTGATCTCTCATGGTTTGGCCCAGTGTTTGAGTAGAATCCTTGCTGATGTTCTGTAAAAAAGCATCTTGTGTGTTAGGGGATGGTGAGAAAGTCAGGGATACCCCCTGTCCTTCTGTCAGAGCAGCTTCTCATCGTTACAGGCCATTCATTTCAAGATGAGTCCGTGTAGTTCCAGTGGTGTCTCGGCACCAGGATGGGGATCCAAGGGCTGAACACTCCGACCTCCTGGCAGTTTTTTATTTGATTTGTTAACAGCTCGTGGCTTGCCTGCTCTGGCAGGTCCCTCTGCAGCCCTGGGCAGCTGGATTGGGTTGTCCTGGAACAGCATCCAGAGCAATGCTCTGCTTCTGGGCAGGTGGGCCCTTGGCCCATGGGCTTCTCCTCCTCTTGCTGCTTCCCAGAGCACAACGTGGGGTCCTGCCAGTGCCTGGGGATGCTGCAGTTTCCTGGGAGTTCTGTGGATGACATGCTGTAATATCATACTACACAAATAGGTTTGGAATTCCTGGTTCAGGATTTGGTTGCTGTGTTTGGGGTTTTTCTCTGCCCTGTTGTTCAGGGCTTGGTTTGTTTGGGTTTCTTCATTCTGACAATGAAAAATGTTTAAAACCAAAACCCAATGAAAATTAATACAGTATCATGTGTTTGCTTGTAACCTGAGGGTTTTTCTTGCTCTTCCCAGCAGCAGTGCACTCGCCCTGCTTGGGTTTGGGTGGTGGGTTACAAATGCTCTGAATTGTTTACTTCAAAGGAAACACTCGGGCTTTATTTTCTTTTCAAAATGAGTAGTTCTAATCACGAGCAGAGATAGTTGTGTGAATAATCACTTGGTCTCCCAGAACAACTTCAGAAAGAGCCCCACGTGCTTCCCCCCTGTCCCAGGAGGGTGGGGGCTCCAGACCCCTCTGAGATCCTGTGGCTGCTCCTCCAAAGGGTCCCCCTTCCTGCAGGTGAGATGGAACTTCTGTGTGGAGACACTCTCTGGTGAGATGCTGCACCAAGCCCCGGCTCTGGTTGCTCTTGAAATTTCTCCCACAGGTTATTTTTTTTTCTCCTCATAATATCTTTAAAGGTAAAAAAGAGCAGAGCAAGCCCATGGCTGCACAGGGAGCCCTGAAAGGGTCTGGATTCCACTCTTCACGCCCTGGAGGGACCAGGGGGTCCATTGCAGGCATTGCCCTTCGATGTAAACAAGTAAAGTGCATTAAGAAAAGGAAACAAAAGGCAGCTGTACCCTAAAAACAAATAGTTGCTGATTCCCAGCAAACAAAGCTGTAGGAAAAACCCAAGCATTTAAGCAGGAAAATTCCATGTATATTTTTTCTTGATGTGTTTTAGGTTTGTTTGTAACAGATTTATAATCCTGTATTATTCAGCTTTTCATTTGAAATTCCAATGAGCCGTTTGAATGGCCTGGTGCAGGCTAGGAAGTAAAGAGCATAAAATAGTCCCATTGACTTATGATTTTCTGCTGACTTTTTCATTGTCATCCCATATCTTCATTCTCTGCCATCAGAGCGTTCCGGGAAGGTCCTCGCTGCCTGTCTGATAGCCCTGCAATACAGGAACAGGCTGAATTGCAGATGACTGATAATTTATTCACATGTGGTCTGTCAGCTCTGGGCAGCAGCAGAGGCAGCTGCAAACGGGCGGGGAGTGGGTGGGGGATTTCATACAAGTTTTCTTCTGACTGTTCCCAGACCATTTTTCCTCTGACTTGCGTTGTCCTCGTTAACAGCAGAGCCTTGTCCTGGAGGCTTCAGATTTATCCAGAACAGGCTGAGAAGATGGGAATGCCCATCAGAGCAGCACCTGCTCTGTCTGTATGTCAGGAGGGAATGCAGCAACCCCTGTTGAAGCACAGGCAGAAGTCTGTGCAGTTGAATTTCTTGTAGAGACTGACCCTCTGCTGTTAGATAAGCCCTTGGTGGGAGGAGCAGGGTCCGTGTGCTGGGCCCAGGGCCTGGGAGGGGAGAGCCAGAGCTTTGGCTGGCCAAGGGTCAAGGTGCTGTGCTCAGTCTGAGGTGACTCTCACCCAGCCCCTGTGTGACATTGCTGAGAGCTGTGACTCTTGGGTCCTTTTTGTTTCCCCGAGCTGTCTCTTCACAAAAGATATTTCAGGGTCTTTCAACCAGTTAGGAAAGTTCATTATATTTTTAATACAATGTAAAAAAATTAAAATAATGATTTGATATACAGGCATTGATGAAAGATGTATTTTTAAAGTAGTAAATTAAAATCTCATTAATATTTCAGTGAGAATATTTTGTGCTTATCTGTTTCATCTCTATTTTTGACCTATGGCTTGGAGTTCACAGCATGAAGGAGATGGTGAAATCTGTTCACCATAAAATGTTAATTATAAGTAAATTACAGCACAAACGTTCAATCAGCCACATTAATTCTACATAAAGTGAATTATTGTAGCAGAAAATTTTAAAATGTGACTGAATTCCATAATCTGCATCCTCCATTTTCTGCCTTTGCTCTCCGAGCTGTGCCTGCCCAGCATGGCCGAGCTCTCTGCGCTGCCGGGAAGTGCTTTCTCCTCACAGGATGGCACAGACGGAAGTGCTCCCTTTGAGCCACGTGTTTGCAGCTGTTCTTGTCTCTTCAGGACAGAATATTTTCTTTGCCCAGAAATGCCCTGGGGTTGGGAAGGGTTGGGAAGGCAGGAGCTGTGGTTGTGGGGCTGGGCAGGGACGGGCACTGGTGGTGGCAGCTGGTGAACCATCCCCTGTGTGACCTGGTGTGGAGTTACCGTGGCCTCCCCTGCAGAGTTGGGGCTGAGCTGTGTTTGTTCTGACAAGGGAAAGCCACGGCTGAACCCCCCCCATGTGGTTGGAAAATGTGGCCGGGGGTCCTGCTGACCTCCTGACCCCGGGGGAAAAGGCTCCATCTGAATGCCAGGCTGGTCTGTAATGTCACTGCCATTGTAAATCCAGATGTTGTGTGGCATTGTAAAGGAACTTCTGCCAAGGTGCAGGAATTCCCATGAGGGAATGGGTGTGGTTCAAGACAGGGTGGGGAAAAGAACTCTCACAGGGACCTGGGAGGTCACTGGTGTGTTGAACCAGAGCAAGCAGACCTGTCTGAAGTACCTGACATGTGCTCAGTGTTCAGTCATTGAGAGGCACCGTATTATGAGGAGACCAAGCTCAAATGCAAAGGCTTCTCCTGGCTGAATTCTCCTTTTGTGACTTCTGTCAGGGCACAGCAGAGTGAAGTGATTCTGATTTCATAACTTTCATTTGAAATCAAGGGTTTGGGTGGGTTTCAATCAGCTGCCCTCATCAGCTACTAATAAACACTTATTTGTGTCTGCTGCTCTCATGTTCCACACGGTGAGTTGCTGCTGGGGTAGGTGATGCCCCACGTGTCCAGGTGGGGTTTGGAGCAGCTGAAAGGTACCTGGGCAAGGTGTGACCCTAAAGCCGCATTCAGGAGGGTGTTACAGGAGGAGACGTGATCAGTGAAGCTCCTCACGATGGCCAAGCAGAGAGGAGCAGAAGTGTGGGCAGGCTGGAAGCTCCCAGCCCTGTTTTCCAGTAAGCAGCGAGATTGGCAGCGGGAGCAAACAGGAGCGGGAAGCTTGTGTATCAATCTAATTGTATAATTGCAGGGTGCTTTCTGCCTGGTTTGATGTGCAGATTGGAGGGATGTGGAGTGTCTCTTTGGTAATTTGCTATTAAATCCAACACTAGGAAGTAGTTCAGTGGCTTCCTGGATGGATACCTGGTGTTTGTGACCTTTACCTGTTAGAGCAGGGTCTGTGCCTGCTTCTCCTTTTCCTCTTGTTGTTGTTACCGAGTGGTCAAAGTTTTTTCAGCAGTTCGCCAAGGTGAGTTCGACGTAAAGGTCAGAATGTTACAACTCATTACCCAGTGTTGTAAAAGTCACTGCCAGGAGCTGAAAGCAATATTTAATTATTCCCTCTGAACTTGTACAGAGTATTGTTTTATATCTGTTGTAATCAGTACCCTGGGAATGTGGTCTGCCCAGACCTCGGCGCTGGCTCCGCGTGGGGCTCCCAATGGGTCACCGACAGCAGGGGAGGGAGGCAGCTCAGGGAAACCCATACAGAAGAAACTGCTTAGGGTGGGAAAGCTGTCAGATAGTATCTTTGATGGATGTAGAACAAAACCACAAGGGGAGAAACTCCTCCTTATTGGGAGACCAGCAGAAGGCTCAAGCCCTACAGGGTCTGATGTCCATCCGGTCCATTCCCCTTACCTTGGTTACAATTAATCAGCTGCTTTTGCAGTGCAAATATTCCTTCTTCTGTTCCGTGGGGATGAACCAGTTTCTGGCTGACAATGCTGTAATTCCACACCAGAAGTGCAGAACTTTATTTCGGAGCACTGGGTCTGTTACAGAGCGACAGAGATTTCCTTCTGTGTTTGCTTGAAGGATCTCCCCAGGTGTTTTGCTTCTTACCTGCCGCTGGTGTTTGGTGTGATGGTGTTTGGTGTGATGGTGTTTGGTGTGATGGTGTTTGGTGTGATGGTGTTTGGTGTGATGGTGTTTGGTGTTTGGTGTGATGGTGTTTGCATCCTTCTCTGCTTTTGTTGTGGTCGGCAAATGGCTTCAAAAAAAAAACAAAAACAAGCCAAAGCCATCATGGCTTGCAGAGACATGTTTTTTAACAAGTTCTGCTAAAAACATCCTTTGAAATGTAGTTCTAAATAGATATTGCCAGGTCAGGAGCTTTCCCAGTCAGACAAGTGTCTCCTTCTGCATTATTTCTGCCTTGTTATGTGCACCAGGGTTGATGTGCTGATGATAAGGTGAATTTTTTGGTTTATTGTGTTGCAAACTCACAGTGCACCAACAGGAAGCCAGCAGTGCAATATCTACAATATTTCTCTGAATACAGAGAGTTGGTATCTGTTGACCTTTGGTCTTGCTCGAGTTGCAGGGGCTTGGTGAGGCACTGGTGAGACATCCTGCTCTTGATGCAGTGTCTGTGCATGGTGGGTGAATAAATAACAGCCATAACAGCCACCTGTACGAGCTGGGATTTTCCTCCTCTCCCAGCAGTGCTTTGACATAACCCTGGTGCAGTTCCATCCTGCCTGGCTCAGACACTGATTGCATCCCCAAAATTTAACCTCTGAACTGCCGGGGTTACGCTCAAGCCAAAGATCACTGAGCTTTCAGAGATCAAGAGGATGTCAGTGAGGAGGGACGGCGCGTTCAGCCTGCGATGAGTTCAGACACTCATTAGTCCCCACTGAACGCCTGAAAATAACGAATTTCAGCTTAGTCAACAGCAGTGAAAGGCACTGATTGCATTCGGATTGCCTTGGGATGCTCCTGCTCGTTGGGGCTGGCAAATGGCATTATCCAGAGGGAAGAGCCCTGTGTGTGATGTTCCCGGGAGGACAGCTGTGTCCTCGCTCCTCAAATACAAAGCGTTGTTGGCAAGTTGAGTTTAATTAAGGGCCTTCCTCAGCCCGGCCGGGCTGGGCGTCAGTGGCCGTGAGGGGCCCTGGCACGTGGGCTGGGAACACCCTGGGAAATGTCTGGCAAATGTCAGCCCTGCTGCCTCCCTCTGTGTCCTCTCGTGCCCGTGGTTAGTACGGCTGTGCTTTGTCTACCTGGAGTATGCAAATGGCATTCAAATTAGAGCTCAGCCGTGCGAGTGTCAGCGCATACCCCCCAGCTCCCCTCCAGCAAGTGCCTAATGGGAACGTGGGTTCTTGCTATTTTGGGAAGCAGGGGCAGTGCAGGGAAGGAGGGCAGACCTGCAGGGTTAAACCTCCTCCTCCCTCCTGGGCACTCTGTGGGCACAGCCTGTGGCAGAGGGATGGGGGACAGGGCAGTGCCCAGCCTGGGGGTCGCCCTCTGGACCCCTGTTCCTTGGGGGCTGTCGTGGGGCAGGGGCTGTCAGAGGTCCCCCCAGCCCATTGACTGACCCTCCTGTGGGTGCCACAGGGGTCTCCAGGTGTCGGTACTCGGACAAGCAGAACTGAGCCCAAACTTTGTCCATAACACAGGCCCTCTTCCTCCTTTTTGCCCATCCCTTTTAGTCACCATTATACCCATCCCTGTATTTGTGAGCATTCCTATGGCAACAGCTCTAACTGCTTACACAGAACTGTAACGTCAGGAAACTCGTTAATGCTTCTGGGGATGACTTAATGTGATTTAGCCCTTGGTGCAAGGAGAAATCCACCTTGCCTGGTGCTGGGCGCTGGCTCCAGGCTGGCTTTGGGCACTGGGGGCTTCCCACCATGCCAGGTCTCTGAGCCTGCCCCCTGTACAGAGCAGGACTTTGCCTTCTGCTAATTCTGAAAGTTGGCCAGCAATAAAAATGAAAATAGTAGCACACATTGCTCTTCTCAGGGGACTGTAAACCGAGCACTGGAGGCTCAGATGCTGCTGAAGCTCCCGGTGGCTCCAGGCTCTCCAGTCTCACACAATGTGCACTTGGAGTAGGCACATCTCATGTCATGCAGGAGCTGTGGTTCCTTGGGAAGTGCCAGCTGGAGTGGGTGTCACAGTCTGCTCTCCAGATCCACTGGAGCTGCTGCACTGCTGGTGGTGTCACCATGAAGGGACAGCAGCAAGTCCCCCCTGGTCTGTCCTGGGCCATGAGCAGGGTTTGGGTCATGGGGAAATAATGCCAGGAGATAATAAATGTCTGATGCATCTGCAACAAGGAGGCTTGTCTTCTGTTTCTTGCTTTGCAGTATGAATAATACTCTTTCAAGAAATATTTTTCCCTGTGAATTTTTGTAGCCTTTTAGAAACACAAGTATACACACAAATCCAGGATCCTCGTGTATGTGTTGTGACAAACAGAGCAGGAACCTTCCAGTTCCCACCTCAGCTGCTGCTGCTCACAGCAACAGAATGTGGGATACGAGGAGTTCCTGCTCTCCCACTTTATGGAGTAGCCACAGGACAAGAATAAGACAAACTGTTTTGCTGTATCTCTCTATTTTCTGAGGGTAAAAGAAGATGAAGTCTTGGGAATTTTTGTTGGGCAAGACTTTTTTTGGGAGAGAGATAGTACAGGATTCTGTAGCTCTTTAGCAGGACAATGCAGTTGCTCTCTCATCCTGGCTGCACAGAGCTCTGATGGCTTCCAGCCCTTGAGCCTGGCTGGGTTAGAAGAATGTCTGTGTTCAGCTGGACCTTGTGTATCTGAAGGGATAGCTAATGGTATTCTGAGGAATAATACTTAATATATTAAAAATCAGTTTATCTGCAGGATTGGACACTTGTCTTCATAATCCCTGCTTTGTAATTTAATCCTCTCTGTTATTATACTCTAATTAACCAAGGGATCCCTTTTCAAGAGAGGAAACAGTCCGTGTGTGTTGGACCAGCAATGCACAGGTGAGTTTGTGCAGGTGAAGGGACAAGACAGTGCCCAAGAGGAAGAGTTTCCTCCCCAGGCTGGGCTCGGTGGGAAGCAATGGTACCTTGGCACTGACTTTGTTACCTGCTCACCTGGCTCAGGCAGATGGAAATCTCCCTCTGATGCTGAGAGAGACAGAATCAGTGTTTCCCAAATGGTTGTGGCTCCATTAAACATCCTTCCAGGCTGCTCCAGGTCTGCTCTCTGATGGAGACACTGCCAGCACTGCCCCAGTGCCAGCTGGGCTGGGCTGGAAATGGGCTCGGTTTGGGTGTTCTGCTTTCAGATGTTTCCAAAGCAGGGTGCTCTCCCTGAGGAATGGATCTCCAAGTCCCAGGGGATGTGCTGGTTTTCTCTCCCTCCCCTCCTGTTCTGCTGCTGCCCTGTCCAGCCTCGCTGTCCCCACAGGAGGACAGAGCTGGGTGGCCCTGTTTGCCAGCTCAAAGCATGACCGAGGTGTTTCCCTCTGCATTTAATAAGATTGTCAGCACTCCTTGCTGTTCTGGGTGAGGAGAGGAGGGTGATTTAGGCAGCCAGAATAGGAAACTCACTCTTCTTAATTAGCACTAATGCAGTGAAGGTTGTTTTCTGGCCCTGGCAGAGGGGAATGGTAATTAATATGGCAGGGAGACAGCAGAGGGACAGACGGGGAGTTCAAGGCCGGTGTGTGTGCCCCGACCCTGGGTCAGTGCCAGGGGGGAAGAGGCAGCAGAGTCAGAGCCTGTCCTGTGGCAGGGACAGTGCAGGCCGGGTACCCCAGCCCCCTGCCAGCCCCACACCACCAGCCATGGGGGCCTTCCCCTGCTGGAGCCTGACCAGCCTTTCCCACCCCCAGTTTAGGTGGGTTTGTGTTCTACTGAACAACTTCCTTTGCACCCCTCAGTGTGGCCCTAGGGTCTGTTCCCTCTGGGTGCCTGGTGGGTCACAGCAGAAAGGCAAGACCAGAGGAGGGCAGGACTTCCCTATTCCCAGCAGGAAGGTCCATGTCCCTGCAGAGCCCAGTGCAGGAGCTGCAGCCCCAGACTCTGTGTGGTGACAGTGAGCCCTGCCATGGGCATGTGTGTCCTGTGGGGTCTCTGGGCACTGTTTGGCTGCAGCTCGGGGATGAGCAGCAGTAAGAGAATATCCCAGGTGAGGGAGAGGGGAGCAAGAACACCCCTGAGAGTGGAGTTACAGTGAGAGAAGATGAGAACACAAAGAAGTGTCTCCTGCAGCTGGGTTTGTGCTCCCCCTGGGCCCGTGTGTTGCTGTGGGTGAGCAGTTTGTGCTGAGCTGGAAGGTGCTGTGCTAATTCTCTGTCTTGGTGCAAATGTTTGTTCAGAATGTTATTCCTCAGGAATTTCTTTTGTTGTGTTCTGTACCCACACACTTCCGTTGTGCTCACTGGGAGGGGACCCGACGTTGGGCTCGGGAGCAGCAGAGCAGGTTGCCTTAATCTGATCTTCCTGGTTCTGTTGGAAGGTAGAACCCGGGTGCTGCCTGGGGAAGGGGTCTGGTGTGAGTCATATGGTTCATAAAGACATTGAAACTTGTCATTTTAGCTGGGAGAGAAGTCAACTAAACCTCTAAAATGAGATTTCCCTGGAAGCTTCATACACCACATAACATACGTGCTACAGGGCTCACTCCTTAAATGCTCTAATAAAAATGGTTTAGCTGAGGAATTGATTTCCTCAATTAAATGGCCTTGGAATCACCTTTTGAAAAGCCAAGTGAGGTTTGAAATAGTGAAGAAAAAGCAGTGAGTGGGGTGGCCAAGGTGTTCATGTACCTGGAACAGTGTTCTTGGAAGCAGCTTGGGAAAGTCTTGCAGCAGCCAAGTGTTACCCTGGACAATGCACTTCTCTGTGCTGAATGACTGGAAGAGACTCTGTGACAGCAAAGAAACCCACTCAGGTTGGAGGTGGTTCAGATTCCACCACACAAGTGGCACCAAAGGGGTGTTGCTGCTCCAGTTCCTCAGCTCAGGCACAGAGGGTGTAACTTGGAGCTGCTCTGTCCTTGCTCCTCCTCTTCCCTGTGTGATAACCCTGAAGGACTAAAGCAGTGCTTGCATTTGGGGGCAGAATAACCTGTGCCACTGCTCACCTGGGGAGCACCATTCGCTCTGGGGGCAGCAGCAAATGCTTCTTCCCAACACTGAAACCAAGCAGGGGCTCATGTGACCCCTCCTGCTCAGGTTTTTGGCATTGGGGTTTTTTTGAATTTTCTGTTTTATTTCTTTGCAGTTTTAGGATTTTCTCCTTACAGATCCCAGGGGGTTTGTTGGCACCCTCTGTTTGCCTGAAAAGGGAGGCAGGTGTTCTCCCCTGGGGCGCCAGGGCTGGCAGGAGGCAGCTCCCCCCCTGCCCAGGCACCCCCTGCTCACAGCCCTGCAGGAAAGGCCCTGGTGTTTTGGCTGCCACGGCCCATCAGGGGCTGCACAGGGATCAGCAGACTCGTGTCACCTCAGACTCAAGTTGAAGTGAGGTCAGAAAGGTGAAAAGGCAATATTTTATCCATTAAGAAACCCGAGGATTTGGATTTGTTCCAGAGCAGCGAGTGCTAAATCATCGTATCCCAACCTGGGGATCTGTGGCAGAGTTACAAAGATGATAATTTATGTAAGCACTTGTGCTTAGAGTTTTTTCCCCCTGTTGATTCTTATTAGCATGGACTGTTTTACACTTTGTAAAGGTATCACAGTGAAAGAGGGAATGTTTGCAAGGGAATGTTATCTGGAATACACACATTGTTTAAACGAGCTGCTCTCCAGCTTCCAGTGATGCAACTGTTTAAAGCAAGAGGCAGCACCTGATGTTTTATTAATCATACGTGCATTGGCAAACCTTCAATATCTCATGTTTGTAAATACAAGTAGCAGTTTAAAATCCTTTTTAAGCTAAAGCATTTCAGAATCTGTCTTTGCTCTACAAAGCTGCCTTCAGGAAGGGGTCAGGCTGTGCCAGAGGGATCCCTCGCAGCACCAGCCATGCTCTGCCCTTGCTGGCTGGTGACAGGCTGTTCCCTGCTCTGTTCCATCTTCCACTGGTACCACAGATACTTTTTTAATGAAAAGTGTTTGCATTATTGTTCCTTTAGCTAAATTAGTGGGGTGGGTGTGTGTGTGTGTGTGTGTGTGCTGGCTTGTTCTCAAGGGTCTCCTGTGAGATCACGTTTCTCCAGGCCCTGTCCAACCTGGCCTTGGACACTCCCAGGGTTGGGACAGCCACAACTGGATCTAAATCAGAGCTTTGATTGGTGGCCCAAGTTCCCTTGTGCTGTCCAGGACAGACACAGAGTCAGCCCTGGCTGCAGGGAGAGCAGTGGGACAGAGGTGCAGTGGAGGTGTTTGCTGGGTGGGAGTGCAGGACCAGCTCAGGGAAGCAGAAGGCACTTCATTATGTGCTTCCCTTTGCCCTGACCAAGATGAATTTAGTGTATGTGCAAATTCAGACCGGGCTTAGACATTGTCCAGCTGCCTTCCCTGTACTGGGCCTGAAGGAGCAGTGTTAGACCTGAAGTGTGGTGAGTTACTCCTGTGTCCATCCCACCTGGTGACTTACACCCTGCCGTGGTCCCTTTGCAGAGAGATGCCCTTGTGTGGGTGTGTGCTGACCTGCAACCAGGGGTTATGTCTGTAAAAAGCAGAAGCCAAAATTTGAAACAGACATTTCCCACCATTTAGCAAATTCCTTCATGTGAAGGAAGCTGCAGTGAGAGGCCAAGTGCTTCTCCCTGCTTCAGGCAGGAGAGATCCTTGGGGCTGTTACCCCAGGATTGCAGGCAGCATTTGGGACAGGAAGGGTTCCCAGCACTGATGGGCTGGCACAACAATTAATGGCAGCTGAGAAGGTGTCCCACTTAGCCTGAGTCTACCCACAGATTGATGTCTTGGATGTGAACTTGTACCAGTGAGTCTGTCGGGGTTTGTGTGCAGATTTAATCCAGTGTCTAAACATTTCCTCCTCACAGCAAACTCACCACGGCAGTTGTTACCATGAGCCAACGCTCTGGGTTTAGTTATTTCAGTCTCAATCAGATGTAGGTAGTGCTTTGGTCCTGCTGCACAAGCTTCTGATTCTGAGTAAATCATTACAGCTTTAATCGTTAGTCAGGGCCTTGTGTGAGTCAGTGACATGTTAAGATTGAAAGATGGCAGGAAAATATTGGTTGATTCTTCATTGGTTTGTCTTTCTCTGCCAGTGACAGATTCTTCATCCTGTGCCATCCAAAATTACATGTGTATGAGCATCAGCAGTCTGGAATGGCTTTCCTAAAATCAATCTTAATTTCACTTTGCAACAGTTGGATTTTGTTTGATTCTGGCAGAACTTCACCTGAGACTGGACCAACACTCGTGCCCTGCCCGTGGTGCCTGGGCCCCCTCGCTGTGGGTGGGTTGTGCTGCTGCTGCTGCTGTTGGGGGACTGTGGGTGTTCACTGGCGCTCAGGTGCTGCTCTGAACCCCTGCAAGCCCCTGCTTTCCAGAGCCTGAAGCTGGTGAGTGGCTGAGTGTCCTCTCCCCTGCCAGACTTGTGCTCAGGGTCATTTTCTCTCTGCCTGTTTTGACGCCATCTCCAGGAACGGCCTCGTGTTCCTGCTCTGTCTGTTCCAGCCCGACAGTTCAATGCCACGGCGCCTCTGGGGGCTGGAAAAGAGCAGCTTCCCCGCCGGTTTTCCCCCTTTTTTTGGCTGAGGCCAAATTCCTTCACCCAGGCAGAAGGATGGGCCGCTCTGGGGGCTTTTACTCTCGGAGAGCGCTTGGCCGCGGCGTCCCCGCGGAGCCCGCGCCTTTCAGGGAGAAGGGTGCACTTTGTGCATCTGCCTTTTGTGTGCCCTGAGCCTCTGGGACTCGGAGGAGGGGGAGGAATTGATAAAAGCAAAGCATTTTGCCATAAAAAGAACCGAAGAGGGCAATGGAAGGCCATTTGTGTAATTCCCCAGGCTGTGTCTCTCTGAAAGCGAAGGTCTGGCGCAGTCTGTGGAACCCGCTGACTTCGGAGCTGCCTTTATCCTTTGCCACATGCAACCCATTCTTGTGCAGGAATTAGAGATTAAAGGCAACTTAAACTGTATTTTTCTTTTTTTTGCAGCGTTCTTTGGTAGTGAAATGGTGAAGTGACGTTTTGGATCAAACGGGGGGTGGGTGTCAGCAGGTGGGGAAAGGCCCTGGCAGTTCCCACCTCCCTGCCCAGAGCTGCCGCCTCACCATGTCTGGGCACTGGGGAAAGGCCTGGCAGGCCTAAAGGAGTTATTAGGATTCAGTCAGGGCTCAGTTTCTGGTGGATCTGCTGGTGGTTCGTGGTGCTCAGGGCTTTGCATGGGGAGTGGGTGTCTGGCAGAGCAGGGGCTGTGCCCAGGTGTGTCCTGCAGGGCCAGACAGCTCTGACTCCACCACCGAGTGCACAGACACACCTTGGGTGCCTTTGGCACCTGAATCAATCAAATGTCATGTTTGACATTAAAAATCAGCATTTGGGAGGGACTGTCCCTATTGTGCCACCTCCACAGGTGAGAAGTAAAAGCAGAGGCACCTTCTCGGGGTGGTCTCAGAAAGCCCCATTTGTACCATGGTGACAGAGCAGGGGAGGCAGCGTGTCATTGTGGAGGAAGCAGCAGAAGGAGTTCTGGAAGCTTCTGTGCTGCCTGTGGACACCACAGGTGGAGCGATGGAACCTCAGAGCGTCGTGCCCTGGGCACCACAGCTCTGAAAGCATCGACAGAGCAGGGGGAGATTAGAGAGGAGCAACAAAAAGGATTAAGGGGCTGAGGGATTGATCTCTGAGGAAAGATTAAAGAGCTGAGTGTGTGCAGCTTGGCAGAGAGAGGAGTTCAAGGCAGCTTGATAAAGGCCTACAAATGTTTGGTGATCTAAACATGAAGGTCCCACAGAGCTCACTGCCATAATGGCCCTGCAGAGTCAATGGGCGTTGGGTGCAACATTTGCAGGCCTGACCCCCAAGCCAAAATTAGGGTAATAGATATATTTATATGTACATAGGGAAGCAGGGGGAGCACTGTGAATATCAGCAAGATATTTCCAACACTGACATGCTGGAATTGCAGATTTCTCCTGAAATGGAAGATACCAAACCCTTCAGCCTGGATGCTTAATCTGCAAAGCTCCCTGGGCAGTGAGGGCAGAGTGGTCCCAAGAGTGGAGGGGCAACGTGGGCTCCTCCACTGGGCTCTGCTTTGCTGAACTGCTCTGAAGGCACCTCGGAGTTCAGAATGCACAGGAACCAGGAGCAGAACTTGCTGTCAGGCGTCCCCTGAGGGCTGTTCTTGTGGGGGAGTGTGAGGGGTGGAAGGGTTGGGCTGGTTTGGGTGTTCTGTAACACACAGTGATAAGTGGTTTTATGTTGGTAATACCACACTGGATGAAAAACTCCAGGTTTCTGCCAGGGATTATTGGATGTTGGAGCACCAGGATTAGTTTCCCTTTTGGTACTTTGAACTGTGGCTTCTGTTTGCAGGTGCAGAAAATGAATGTGACACCTTTCGATAAGGCAGTGAAATGTCATGTTTCTCCTTGCCTATTTTTTTTGTTAAGGTTGTATTTACCTGGCAAAATTCCCAACTGTCACCCTGAAATTAATACTCCAAACTGGGGCAGCTTCCAAGCTACTGCTCACCCTTCTCTGAGCTGGCAGAAAGAATTATGTTCCTTCCGTGTGCTCAACAAGTCCAGCCATTTCCCTTCGTTTCCAGAAGACTCCAGCTAAGCATAAATCTGTCTCCAGCCCTGACAGCCCCCAGTCATCTGTTTACCAAAATAAACTTTAAGCATATATTGAAAAATAATTTCTATTGAAATATGCATCCCTATGGCATTTGAGCTCAGTATTTAATGCCTTTTTTATGGTTAATAATGCATCAAAAGCATTTTGAGTCTGGAGCTGTCATTACATCACATACATGATGTGCCGGATGCGTTTAATTGACTAAAAAACTTGGAGTCAGTTTTTATTTTAAAAATACTAATACATGATTACCAAGTCCTGCTTCTCCTGATCTGTGTCTTTCAGTACATTGTCTGTGGGAGCAGCAGTTGGTGACGGTGCTCTCAAGCTCAGAGAGGGACAGAGGTCACAGGAACAGGAAAAGCTGATTGTTCAGAGCCTTTTCCTGAAGCAGAGTTTGCTGCTTTTTGATTTCTGCAAGGGGAAAGCAAGTTAATGCAGGAAAATAATATTAGCCCTGGCACATGCTTAAATTGGGAGGCTCTTGGCCTGAGACCAGAATAGGTGGTTCTGCCCATGGGAGGGTTGTGCTCCCACAGGGTTCCAAGGGGTGTTGTTACAACCACACCTGCACTCTGTTGTAGTTTTGGGTTGTGCAGGTTGGGCCATTTACCCAGGGCCTTGGGAACAAATCCAATGTATGGGCAGCTTTTCTTGGAGTTTGGGGGCTTTTCATCCCTCTAAAAAACCCAAGCACATGAAAGACCCTGCTGCAGCCTGTTAGTGCAGGTTAAACTGAGTGCTCTGGGATGTCTCTTTGCTCCCAAGTGTAACATGGCCTGGGATTGAGGCAGGTCTGTTGGATTCCCCAGTGCTCTTCCTGCTGTCTCTCCTCCCCCTGGCCAGTGCAGATGGTGTGTTGGTTTGATGGATGACATGACACCTTTGAGCTCTACCTCTAAACTGTATTCCATGTTTTTTAGATCCCCACATTTTAAAGGACAAAAAAATGGGACAACTCTCTAAGCTTTCTTTTGGTTTTTCCTATTCCTCTTCTACCTGCCCATCTTGGTCCCAGTGGCTGCCTCATATCTTGGGCAATATTTGTCCGCTCTTGCAGCAGGTTGTTTCTGTCCTCCCTGTCCTGACTGTGGGACTCTGATGTTGTTCTCACATTCCCTTATGTCCTCTCTCAGTTCTCCTGTGTTCCTATGTCCTGTGCCAGTCCTGTGCCAGTCCTGTGCATCTCTAGTTGAGCTTCCCATCAGCCCACACTGCCCACCCCCAGTACTCCAGCTGGTCCAGACACCTCCACAAACTGATCAACCCCCTGGCACCTCTCTGAGTCTGTGAAATCATCCTGGGGAGTGCTGGATGCCAAAAGTGGGAGGCACCTGCAGCAAACCAATAACCTTCCTAGAGCAAGAAAGATGAGGTGAACTCCACAGAATCTTTCTCAGCTCCTTTTAAAAGTAATCAAATAATGCCAGGGACACCCAGACATGGGCAAAGTGTTGTGCAGTGTCCCTGAGATCAGGGGCAGGACAGGTCCTGGGAGCTGGGTGGGAGGAGGATAATCAATAAACACAGGGGGCTTTCCAAGGGTATAAATGAAGCAGGAGCGATGGAGTCAGACATGTGATAAAGAGTAAAGCTGAGCATAGATGGAATAGTAGAGTTAATTAATGTAGAAATACGACTCAGTAAGTGCAGTTACTGAGTGTCCCTGCTCGTGCCGGAGCAGCCAAGGTTCAGTTCTGGAGCTGTGGTGTCAGGGAAGCCCTGAGTGCTGCAGGGAGGGGATTCTGTAACACTCTGAATGGCTTTTGTTTGACACATCTCAGAGAGAGGATCGGGAAGGATCTCAGGAAGGACAGAGGGGCTCAGAGAGGTGTGGCTGTGGCACCTGGGGAACACAGTGGTGGTGCTGGGCTGGCACTGGATTTGGGCATCTGAGAGATCTTTTCCAACTTTAATGGTTCTGTGATAGTTTTGGTTTCCTGCAGTGCAGAGGACGTGGTTTAGGTGGGAACTGTTCACAGCAGTGTTGTAAGAAAAAAGCCAGAAAATCTGACTGCAGTGAAGTCTAACTGTGAAAACTACATGAAAATGAAGGGGGTTACTTTGTCTGTTGTTTTTGAAAAGAAAACATCCAGAAGGTTAAAATGCTTTAAGTGGGATGGTGGCAATTCAAATTCTCAGTATCAGAGCAAAGGAAATTGTTAAAAAAACAACAACAAACAAAAGCAAGAGTCAAAAGTCACATGTAAAGAAAAAGGGGGAAAAGGAAAAACATAAGGTTTGGCAATTGATTACAGAATCATGGAATTGTTAAGGTTGGGAAAGACCTCCAGGGTGATTCAGTCCAGCCTTCATAAAATTGTGCTGACACCAGACACATAAAATCACACATATAATCACTGTTGTCATGTCCCTCCCAAAATATTTTAGGAACACACTGCAGAAAACATCAAAGGTAGCACTAAAAACTTGTCCAAATCCAAGGAATTCTGCCATGAAGTGAGAAGTGGGGCTGGAGGGCTCTGCCTTAATTCTGGGATGAGCAGTTACAGAACTAGAGCAGGGAGAGGAGCTGTGGGTGCTCCTGGCTCTGCTGGGCCGTGTGGGAGAGCCCTGAGAGGTTTCCACACCACAAACTTCTCAGTGGGAATAGGTATGAAAAACTCTCAAATTAAAGTGTCAGGAGAAGGTTTTGAACCAAAACAATAAAAACAACTGCAGCAAATTGTCAGGGCAAGACGCCAGCCGTTAATGAGCCCACATTGAGAGCACCCAGATCACTGTGTGGTGTCACCTGAACAGGACACTGGCCCAGCACTGAGGGAATGGGCTGCGATTGCAGGTCCTTGGAAAGGCTCTGGGCTGACGTGAGGAACTTCAGAGCAGGAAACTTGACTTGTGTTGTGAAAAAATAGGGATCTCACAAACGGGTTTTACAGGAACACAGCGAGTCTCAATATGATGGAGAGGAACCAGCACAGCTTTGGTAAATGGAAGTTACTCAGAGCAAAGCTTGGAACAAATCAACACACACAGGGGTCTGAAGTGATGGAGTGTGGATGGATTAGATGCCCCATCCCTGGAGGTGTCCAAGGCCAGGTTGGAGGGGGCTTGGAGCAGCCTGGGGCAGTGGAAGGTGTGTTCCCATGGCAGGGGGTGGAATGGGATGAGCTTTAATGCCCCTTCCCACCCAAACCCGTCTGGGATTCTGGGCCGTGTCCTGGTGTGGTTCTCCTGGGTGCAGACCCAGGGGCTGGGGCTGTGGGAGGGCTGGCAGGTACCAGCCCTGGCTCCAACAACCACACGCTCCAAAACCCTCCTCCAGAATGGGCTGCCTAGATAAGAGTTGTTCTATCAGTAGTGAAATTCCTATTTTAATGTAATTTTACAGACCCTGATTCACTGTCCCTTAACTGCAGCTTGTTATTTCTGGCATTAGAGGGTAAAAAAAAATAGCTTCTGGGCATGTGACACTATTCACAGGCCTTTAATGTCAGAAATAATGATCATGTTAAATTGGAGCTCATTACGACGAAATGAGACCTCATTGAGCTCTCTTTTTGGGGGGTTGTTTAATGATTTTCCTTTTTCTCTCCTTTTTTTCCTTCTAAGTAGCTCTGAATTGGTACACTGGGGGAGAAGCTGGGAGGTTTGGTGGTAAATTTAAATCGCAAGAACCATATACCTTTAAAATATATTAAAAAAAAAGGCTTGATTTTTCTACTGTTCTCCCCAAGTACTCTGGTCCTTTGTTACGCTTTTAGTTATAGAAATTTCTTGCACCTCTTAAGGCCGCTAATAATGGTGATATCTAAGGCAGCTACAAAACATATTTGGGACTTTATTTCAAGCACTACTTTTCTCATAATGAACCTGAGGATCCCATTTTCCAGTCCTTTCTCTAATCACATCCAGAGGTGCTGAAGCTCCTCCTGTGAGAGCCGCCCTGGGGCCGCTCTGTGCTGGGGCTGGGGCTGGGGCTGTGTGTGAGACCAGCCAGGTGCCCACACACCCAGCCTGGCCAGGGGCTGCTGGGCCACTCATTGCCACCTCTGGAGCGTTCCTGGGCACGTGGCACCGTTGTGTGTCCCACCCTCCCTGCCCACAGCTTGGCTGCTGCTGCTCTGGCAGAGCTGTTGGCATCAACGTGTCAGCACCGAGCTGCTGCCAGCGAGGTGCCAACAGGGCAGGTAAAGGGGAAAAAACTTTATTCTCCTTCCTTCTCCCAAATATATCTTAATTTTATGGCATTCTGTCTGATTTGCTTCCCTCCTCAAATCACTTGGCAGTTGAACTGGCTGCTCTCTGAACACCCCCATGGGTTTGTGGAGCTTTGCTTCTGCCCTTGGTTCATCCCCTCCTCCCACTTGCTGGGATTTATTTACCTGTTCCTTATTCCTTCCTGTTTTCCCTGTGTTCTCTGTGGTGTTTTTGCTGTGCTTTGTCCACACCTGCAGTGAGCTCTGATGAGCTCAATAAGCTGCACATCTTTACCCGAGCCCTTTCTGCTTTTGGCCATTGCCATACCCTGGTTTTGGTTTCTCATAGAACAGGCACCAAATCTTTAGAAGCTGGAAGAAATTTGCTGAGTTCAGAGTTGGTTTTATTGCTTGATCCTACTCTCCTTCTCCAGCCCCCTGTTTTTGGAAGATGTGCTGCAGTGCCTGAAGCTCCTGAGCACTGTCATGTTTGCTCATTAAACCTCACACCGCTTGGTTTACTAAGGGGATCCTTTGGGCTGGGCTGGAATTCTGCTGGGGCAGAAGGAAAGCTCCCATTTGTGTCAGTGTCCCCATTTCCTGTCCTTTGTTCACACCTCCAGTCCCTGTGGCTGCTTTCCTGTGAGCCCACCTGGCCATCACAGCTCTGTGTCCTGCTGTGCCTCTCCAGCCCTCCAGGCTTTGCTGTGTCTCAGGGCAGATGTGCTGGGCAGGGGAGAGGCTGCAGTTCAGAGCAAAGTTGTTTGGATAAAGTGGTTGGGATAAACCCAATCTCTGCCCAAGGGGTTTCCTTGTAAAGTCTGAGATGAGTGACAAGTGTTGGTGAAATGCAGAGGTGAGCCCAAAGCCTGGGGGACGTGGGATGGTGGTCGGCAGGGGCTCTGCACAGTCAGCAGAACTGCAGCCAGCCCAGGAAAGCAGAGCTTTCAGGAACTATTAAAAACAGGGGGCTTGTTTTATGAACCTCGGAGAAGGCCCAGTTAAAAGAGCACATAGGAGAGAACAATAAGACAGAACAAAATTGTGATGGAGGCTGATGGGAAGCACAAAGGTGGAATTAGCTGCTGGATACCAATGGAGAAGTGTAGAGAACAGATCATAAGGGACTGTAAAGGAGGGAGATGATAAATATATTATGTATGCAGTAAAAAGGAAGCACCTGTAGACAGCTGCAGTGTCACAGTGATAAACCTGGGAGATTATCTTTGCCCCAGCTCTCAGAGGAATATGAAGCTGTTAAGACTAGAGGAGGGATGTTTTCATTTTGTGTGTGACAAGCAATGGGTGTCCAGGCAAGTATTTTAGCAAGAAGATATTTAGTAAAAGATTTTTAGAGGAAGAAAGGCAAAGGTAGACAAAAATCTGAGTATGAAAAGCTGGAGTGAAAGCTGATGGCTGAGATAGGGAATTCAGTGTTAGAGTGTTTGAGCAAGCTGAAGGGAGAGACTCTGCAGGGCAGATTAGGACATCTGCTCCAGCTCAGTGGGGTTCCTGATGTGGCAGACAAGATTTTGAATTACATGTTTAGACAGAGGGATGGCCCTTCACATCCTCCCAGGGAGGCAGCTGTGGTGCTGGTGGTGGTTGGGAACATCCATCTCCTCCCATTCAATAACATACATATGTATTTTATTATATGAATAGCTACATAAGATGTGCAGGGAGTTTTCTTCCAAGGAATTTTAGCTTATGGAGAACAGAAAAACTGACCATTCGTGGTGTTTGGTGCCTGGGAAGGGGATGGAGAAGGTCACCTTCCAGCTGGTACCAAGGTTTGGGGGGAGCCAAGTGACAGCTTGTTGTGAGACCTTCTGACAGAGACTCCTGTTAAGGCCCATCCTGCACACTGGCAGGTTGAGGCTGTAGGGAACTGTCTGTCTGTCTGTCTGTCCGTCTGCACATGCTCTGAAATGCCTCAGAAATGGGCATGTTTTGGAAAATGACTCCCTGTTCCTGCTCTGCTTTGCCTTGGCACTGCCAGTGACACCATGACTGTTATTTAGCTCAGGGAAATTTGAATCGTGTTCAGCATCTTCCAGTGTAAAGAAAAACGCTGAAGATAATTATTTGTATCCAAATTATTTTCCATTCTTTTAGCAGGTGTTTTCAGACTTCAAATATGTTGTTTTCTGCAAGTGCTGCATAATAAATTAATTGTTTAATTAGTAATAGATGTGTCACTCCTGGGAGCAAATTCCTTACTTTGAACAAGTAAACCAGACACCCCTTTCATGTTTAATATGTTGGGTTTAAGACTTTTACCTCTTTTTAAATACATGCACTTCCATAGATCAGATAATACCTTAAACTATTGTCAGTGATTATGTGAGATCTCACAACACAAAATGGAGCAAACTACAGACATTTCTTCACTTTAATCAGCAATAAAAGCAGGAAGAAATTAGAATTTACTTCCCATCAGTAGATTTCCTGCACGTGCTCCATCTGCTCTAAGGGGTCCTCATTACCATGGATATTTATTATATATTTATATTTTATTATATTTAGTGATTTAGCTCTTTATAACTACAAAGTTCTCAGCATGAGTGTCTAGTGATTCCAGGGAATCAATTCAGACAGTATTGGCATTACACTGAATTGATGCCTTGTTTCTGCCTTGCCAATAGGAATTCCCAGTTTCATCAGAATATTGTTCCTTATCCCACGGAATATGGTCCTGGAGAGAAGAGGGTACAGTTTTAGGGACTGCCTCCCCCTAGGCTGGAGGTCCAGGAGAGTTACAGGGATAATACCCAAGCATGCAAGGAGGGGCTGAGGAAAGCCAAAGGCACCTGGAGCTCAGCCTGGGAAGGGAGTGAAGGGCAGTCAGAAGGGTTTCTACAGGGGGGACCTTCCTGCTTTCTGCACCCCCTGACAGGAGGGGGGAGCCAGGGGGGTCGGGCTCTGCTCCAGGGAACAGGGACGGGTCAGGAGGAAACCTCAGGCTGTGCCAGGGGAGGGTCAGGTTGAACATTTCTGCATGGAAAGGGTGGTCAGGCCTTGGAAGGGGCTGCCCAGGGAGGGTTGGAGTGCCCAGCCCTGGTGGTGCCCAAGGAACTACTGGCCATGGCACTCTTGGCTGGAGGACAAGGTGGGCATCAGGCACAGGGTGGGCTCCATGGGCTGGCAGAGCTTTGCCAAGGTGGGCATCGGGCACAGGGTGGGCTCCAGGGACTGGGACCTCTTCTCCAGCCCCAGGGATTGTGTGGTACAGGTGTATCAGCACAAGAGGAACATTAGTGAGAGTCTGGATCTGCTGTTGGCTGTGTCTGCAGTGCCCATGGGAGCCCCAGAGCATATCTGAGACTTGAAATGTATTTTAGGTTTGGGGAACACTCAACTCAAAGAGAAGGTTGTGGTGAGAGCTGTGCAGGTGGTAACTTGGAGCACAAAGGTTCACTGTGGTGGTGTGTTGGTTGAAGGACAGCGTTTGTTGCGTGTCAAGTTTTTACAGTCAAATGCGTTGGTAAAAGGAGGAGGGGAGAGAATAAGCAAAATGGCCAAATTTTAAGGAGCAGTTCAGAGTTTACCAGGTGTAAAGGAATCCAGAGAGTCCTGGATCCCTCCCCTGCTGTCAGCTTTGCGCTGCCGGCCCTGGTTCTGGGTGACCCAGGCCAGGACTGCAGCACTTCTGCAGGGAAGCTTGGCTGGGGTGGGGTTTGCAGGAGGGACAGCTGCCTGGTGCCAGGAGTCAGGAGGCCGACAAGTCAGTTCACCACAGCCACTGAGCCGGGTTCTCACGAACCATCTCCTGTGGTTGGCGTTCCCCAGGCCGGATGCTCACAGGTGACCGGGCGAGAAGCTCTTTGTTCCGTCGCTGTCCCCGTGGCACAGCCCTCTCCCCTCAGCTTTGTTATCTGTCCAAGTTGTTAGCAGCAAAGAGAGATGTATGCAAAGCGCTTTCGGCGAGCCCAAGCTGGAACAGCTGTCAGAGATGCAATCCCGCTTAGTTGGGCTTCATAAAATGCGTGCGGCATTTTTAAGAGTCTGGATAAAGGGTAAAGGCAAACTGCGCCCATTTAGCAGGAGGCAGCATGTGACAGCTGACAAAGTGACAGTGGGCCCCTGAACAGCCCATGTCACTCTTCAGCAGGAGGCCCTGAAATGCCCATTTTAATTTAAATGTTATTTTCAAATAAAATTGCCACTTTGGGATAATTGCTTCGTACTGTGTAACTTTGAGAACACCGTGCCGAGCAAAGTGGGTGCAGCTTTCCTGATTGTTGTTCTTACTTGTTATTGTGTGGCACCATATGGGGCTGCGGCCCCGTGCTCTAGGTGGTCCCCAGCTCTGCCTGCTGCACAAATCAGCCTTTTGTTCTGGGAGCCGTTGTTTTAAAAAACAAAACAAGCCCCCAACCTCGGCCCCAGGTGAGGGCCGGCACCGGGGGTGTCGCAGCCACGCGCATTGTCGGGCGGTTGTTGGCGCAGTTCGCTGGTGAGCGCGACCACATCCACGGGCAGGATGGAAACACCTGGTTTCCTTTGTGCAGAACGACTTGGGAGCCTTTTCGTCTGAAAGCCCCACTAACCACCCACTTCCCCTTTCCCTTCTGGCTGCCAGAGCCTCCTGGTACGGCACAAACCAGAGGCACAGCCGGTTTCGAGCTGTTTTGTAAATGCAATCGATGTGTTTACAAGTTCTGGTCATTCAAACCCTCCCTCCATTTAGAGAAGAAAGTGCCCCTTTAAATCCTTACCCGCCCACGCTGGTTGCGGTGGGCGCACGGGGTTCTTTTCCTGCGTTTGGGTTTTCCATGCCCTGAGGCTTGGGATGTCCTGGTAACGGAGCGGAGGGGTCAGGAGAGGAGCGCTGAGAGACTCCATCTAATTCACACCTTGGCACCAGCACGCCGGGGCTGCCACGTCCAATTTGCGGTGGCACCGTGTGACAGGTGTCAGGCCGCGGCAGCGCTCAGGAGCACACTCGGCTGCGGAGTCGGGGAGAGAGGGATGATTGAACCTGCTGCAAATGAGACACCCAGGGAAGGAGAAACACACGCGCACCCGCACACAACAATTCAGTGGGAAATCTGGGCTAATTAACGCCTGCTGTTGCCTGATGCGTGGCACGGCCCCTCAAGGACTCTTTGCCATTCGAGAGTTGAAAACATGTCAGGAGGCTCCTCTTTTCTCTTGCATGAAGAATATGATGACATTTTAGCGCTAAAAAAAGTTACAGTAACTTTCTCAGTTTTCATAGCAAGTTGTGAAACTTCAGGAAGTTCAGCCGTACCAGCTCCATCCCTTCCCTTCCAGTCTTGAGTCTAATCAGGTCACCGGCCAAGATATATCTCCTGAAATCTGGCCTGGGTACCAGTGTAGCCCCCTCCTGCACACCTGGCTGTGTGCTGTGCTTCCCTGGGCACCTGCAGAACAGGGGCTTTGCCTTCCATGCTGGTGGCAGAAGTGATGCTTTGAAATTTCCTGTTGGCACCATTGGCCACTGGCTTTTGGGGGATGGCTTCCCCAACAGGCTGGTGACCAAATGCCATAGGTGGTACCTTCTCCAGCCAGGGAGGCTCAGGCTGCAGTAATTTGGGCCTCTCTGTGCCTGGTTCTGAGTTCAGCCTCCTCACTGCATCCAGGAGTGTGTGCTGAGAGCAGCACCCTCTGCAGCTGAGGAGAATTTGCTGAAGTGTGGGGGCGTTTCCATGGTTCTCCTAAAATTCTGGTGGTGTTGGGAAAGAAGCACCCACAGCATGGCCCTGGCTGCCAAGGGCTCGGGGAGGCTTGGGATGCACCTGGTGGCCATGAGTGTGGCTGTGAGGGACAGGAGGGGCACAGAGCCTGGGCCAGCCCCCGGAGTGAGTTTTGCATTAGTGGCTCAAGAGGAAGGTTCCTAGACCTTGTGTTTGCCTGGAACAGGAGCAGTGCAGCTTCATCCATGTTCTCCATCCTCTGACCTTCCCTCCCGACCTTCCCTTCTGCCGCGGTGGGGCTCGGGGGCTGCGTGGAAAGCTCTTTGCTTTCCTGGGACTGATTTCAGAGGGGGTTAGCAGTGGGGGACTGCGATGTTGGAAATTTGTCTGCAGTGGGAGGAGCCCGTGGTTTGGGGAAACAGCTCCGTGCAGTGTTGCAGATCAACGGGGCACAGGCTCGTCCTGCTGAGAAAGTCAGCAGAGCCAAAACTGAATTTAAAGGAAGCCTTTATTATTATTACTATTATTATTCATGTCAGGGCTCCGTTGGGAAAATCTTTATCTGCATTAAAACGTACATAAGTAGAGGAAAGAAGAAAGGGCAAGAAGAGGGTGTGCTACAAAGCGTCCCTTTGAGCTCCGCGCCTCGGTGAAGTTCCTTGCCAGGCTCTTTGCAGGAGGAGAATTTGGGTTCAAGGTTGAGCTGGAGACGTTTCCTGGCGGAATGTATATCCCCTGATCGCACCTTTAGGAGATTATCCCGTCATTAAATATTTGTAGGATAACAGGAGAAGCCTAATTTAGTTTTTGTTTCTTTTTCTCTGTGGTTTAATCACAGATGAAAGAGACTAATAGCACTACAGAGCTTTCTGGTGATCAAAGGCCAATCAATCCTCTTTGTGGAGTAATTAACTATTTGCTAAACTTGCAGAATTGATTTCCATTTAGGGCTAAGAGAGAGGGTTTTAAATGAAGACCGATTTACAAGGCTGAGGAGGGAATCTCAGCACTGATGCCAGGAGATACTCAGAGTGATGAATTGGAGCCTGCTAATTGGAGGATGAAAAATACAGCTGGAATCTGGCCCCGTTTGCTCCTACTTTGGGGAAAGACAGGAAGAGGGAAATCAGGCTGAGAACCTGACAGATGGCTTTGTGCAAGAGCGGGAGAGCAGAGTGTGGTTAGAGCAGCGTCTGCCTGGCTGGAGGGAGCACTGATGGAGCCAGCCTGGCACTGGTGCTGCCAACCCACCCTCCTCTGTCAAGGATTGGGTCTGGCTGCCCAGGTGCAGCTGGGGCTGGTGGCATCTGCTCTACTTCCCTCAATCCAGAATCACTCAGGAGCTTCCTATGGCTGCAGCTTTAGTTTGCCAAGAATTTTTTAGCATTGCAGATGAAGTTGGGTCTTTGTGAAAAGCTGAGGGGTAGAACATCCTTTGGCACTCGGGAGTGGAGATCTATGAGGGGTGGGCTTTGTATGAGTAAGTGCTGCAGCCTGGGAAGGGTGATGGGGAGGGTGGGCCTTACCTGAGCGTGTCCAAGTGGGCAGCTGAATTACCAGGCTGGTTATGGATATGGGGCATCTTGCATGAGCAGAGAGACTAAAAGGACTGGAGTTCATAATCCATGATGAGAAATGAGGTGGAGAAATGCAGTAGCAGCTTAAAACTTGTGAGTGGCACAGGAAAAAGGATTGGGCAACACTTAGAAGGAGGAAGTGAGGTATTCACCAAGTGGGGAAAGTTTAAACCAAAGCTCAGTCAGCACCTTTTTTCAGAGCACAGAATTAACTCTTGAAATTTATTGCACAGGATATTGTGGAGGACAAAGGAATAAATGAGTTCAAAACAAGTGAAATTCATGGAGGAGGGTTCATGTGTGGGTACTGAACACAGGAGCCCAGAAGAGATGCCATCTGGAGAGTCCCTGAGCATCTGCACTGCCCACATGCCCACGTTCTCTGGCCAGAGCTGGACGGAGGACCCTGGCTCTCAGCTGGAGCCACCGTGGTGGTTCTCAGTCCCCATCCAGAGGTGTTTGGAGCCCTGCACTGCCAGGGCAGGAGGTAGCACTGGGCATCCTGTGCACATTAACTGCTGGGGTTTGGGGGTTTTTGTACATCTCTCAGAACCTCAGACCTTCTGGGCTTGCCTCCTGCCTCTGAGAGTGAGACCAAACCTTCCCTGAGAAAAAATCAAATTAGAGGAAACGCTGTAAAGCTGATCTTGCTCCGTCAGGTTGGTACAGAAATCTGAAATTCCTGTGTCATGGAGAGATGTGGCTCTTTGGCATCAGAAGATTCCCGAGATGTGGTTTGATTCCTGTCAACACATCCAGGACAGTCACTGTGGCGGCTTCATTAAGGAATTATGTGTATTCCCATGCCTGGAGATGAGTGCTGTGTCGGGCTGGAAGCAGAGCCTGCTCTGCCCCTGAGCCAGGGCTGGGTGGTGGGTGCAGAGTGAGGGTGTCCCGGGTGGGCAGTGCTGGGTGGTGGGTGCAGAGCGAGGATGTCCCGGGTGGGCAGTGCTGGGTGGTGGGTGCAGAGCGAGGATGTCCCGGGTGGGCAGTGCTGGGTGGTGGGTGCAGAGCGAGGGTGTCCCGGGTGGGCAGTGCTGGCAGGAGCAGCCCCTGTGTGGCAGCGCCGAGCGCGCGGTCCTGCAGTCAGTGCTGGTGGCGGGATGATTGTATTTGCTTGTTATAAATTGAATTCGCCTATTAGAGAGCTAAGACTTGATTTTTTTCATTAGCACACAAAGCTGGAAGGGAAAGTTTCTTCTGAGATCCCTCCAGACCTCTTTAAACAGGGCTATAATGATTCTCTGTTGAGAAAGAGCAAGAGGAATTCCAGAGCTGTTTAAACAATTGCGAGCGGAGCTGAGCCGGCACCTCCCGGCCCGGGGCCGCTCGCTGCAGGGTAATTGCGTTAGGGACCCGCTCCCCGGCTGCAAATCAATTCTGGTGGGCCGGCGTGTTGGCTGCAAATCCACTCAGGCAATTGAGGAGTCCATTAGGCTGCGGGCCCCGGCGCTGACCTCCCCAGGATTGGGGTTGACACTTGAACGAAGGCGTTTGTCCAGCTGAAGGACAGTGCTACCAGCAGACTCTTATCTCCCTAAATTGGATTACTCAGATCTGCTTGTTCTCTTTAGAGATAGCTACTTCAGGTTTTTCCCCCTCTCTTTCTGTCTGTCTGAGACAGTTACCTGTGATTACTATTAACATCCCCTCCTCAGCCATTCCCAGGCCATTCCCATCGGATACCACCCCGCAGCTGGAGCTGGCTTGGGCCAGGCAGCTCCTCTCCAACACTTTTCCAGCAACAGTCTCTTCATGGAATCACACAGTGGTTTGCTTGGAAGGGACCTTAAAGCCCATCCAGTCCCACCCAGACACCTTCCACCAGCTCAGGTTGCTCCAAGCCTTGTCCAGCCTGGCCTTGGACACTCCCAGGGATGGGGCAGCCACAGCTGCTCTGCCCAACCTGTGCCAGGGCCTGCCCACCCTGTGAGTAAAGGAAATAAAGGGTGATAAGACTCACCTTAAAATGCTCAACCCATAAAGTTTACAGAAAGTCCCAGCATTCTTGAACAGTTTTATGTAGGAAACTTTAATTTTGTGTTTTTAAGTCCAGGAACAGCTGTTAGTGAACATTTACAGTGATTAACCTCCAACCTCTCCATGTGGAGCAGGTTATCAGCACGTTCTGTCTTCAGTGCAGAAGATGATGTATGTGTACATCAAACAGAAATGTTTTCTTGGTTTCCTCCTGAAAGTGTGAAGGGGAAAAATGGGCAATGAGGTTGAGGAAGAAATAATTTGTTTCAAAGAAGAACTTTTTGCATGTGTTTTGTAAATTGTGCCTGAGAAGAGAAGGAGAAAAGAGACAGGGAAGGGCTTGGGGAGGGTGTTTTGTCTTAGTGCACTTTGCTGTAAGGGAACCTCCAGAACTGTGTCCTCCCAAGGGCAGGGAGCAGCCGGGGGATGTGTGGACACTGTAACTGGGGGTAACACCATTGCAGTGGGAAGGTCTGATGGAGCCTGTGGAGGAGCTGGGATGTGGCAGAGGCACTGGGCGTCATGAGTCGGTGTAACTCTTTTGGTGCTGATAAAATGTTTCCAGAGCAGTTTAAAAATACCGCTGGTTGGTAAAGATGCACTGAGGTAGCAAAAGGGTCCAAGTCTGCTCTGTGTATGCAGCATCTGTATGGCAGCTCCTGTGGGAGTCAAAGTTCTTGCTTAGCATACAAAGGCTTAGGAGTTTTATAGTGTTCAGACTCTTAATCTACAGAGCGTAATTTAATCCTCTTTTATCTGGCTGCACCACAAAGCCCCAGTTGTAAATAAATCATATGGTGGCTGCGGATGCAGCTGCAGCTTCTGCTTCCTCACCTGTACGTGTAAATATTTCTGCAGAACAGGTGAAATTGGGTGGTGTGAGCAACAACTGAAGAGCGAGGTGTGCAGAGGGGAGGGCTGAGAGCAGCAGCAGAGCTTAAACACAAGTGATGGCTCTGAGTGGCTGCTCAGCCACCTGCCGATAGCAATGATCCTCCGTGTCCCTGAGCCCGGCTCTGCGGGGCTGGGCAGGGCGGGCCGGCACAGGACTCCTCCAGAGCAACATTTACAAACATCCCCCATCAGATGGGAGGGGAATTGATCTCTGCTGCATAAAGGATGGCACCTGTATAGTGCCCATCCCGCTGTGTCCGGGTTAGATGCCCAACCACAGTCCAGGTCTGCCCACGTCATGCAGTGGTCATGGCTGACCTCTGGGGAAGGGTTTGTTTGCATATTAAAATGGACAACATGCTTAACGAGAGAATAGTCTGGCTTATTCTTTTTTATAGCACTATTGTCATGGCAATGGCAGTTTTCCATAGTGCCAAGATAAATGCAATTAGGATAACTCAGTAGTTCCTAAAATAACTCTTCCCAGCCACAGAGGAGAAACTTCCATTCCACAGACAGTAAATTGCCTTTCTTGGATGAGTGTAGTGGCTGAGGGACTGAAATCAGAGGCCAAACTGGAGGCAGCATTTAGGGGTGAAACCAGAGGGACCTCCCTCCGTGCTGGAGAACGTGCAGCCAGACGTGTAACTGGGAATTTTCATGCGAGGAGGTTGTGCTCCCAGATCTCTGCTGCTGTACCTGGGCAGGTTTCTGCTGGGGTCATTGGAGCCCTGAAAGCTGCTGAGGCGGGTTATGGTGCCTGGTGGGCTGGAGGTGGGTGTCAGGTGAGACCAGGTCCCTGATTTACCTGTGCGATCAGACACGCACCGTGTTTGTTCCCTCCAAGTAGGAACCTGGCTGAGGTTACTTCAGGTTCACTGTTCTCCTTGGACACATCTCACCATGCTTTCAGAAGGCAAAAGTTAAAGAAAAAATAAAATAGAAAAATTGCATTTTCCTTCAAAACTCTTCCAAGGAGGGTGAAACAGCATTGTCATCATTGCCCTCACTGGGGAGGAAAGGGGATTTGGGACAGGAGAGGGAGATTCAAACGGTGATGTTGAGCATGAATATTTTGATGAGCACTTGATCTGCAGAAGCTGCTGCTGTAGGAGCATTACATCATGTCTTTGTGTGCTGTCCTTGATTTCCCTCCCTGGCCCTGGCGTTCCCTGGCCCTCTGTGACCTGCTCTGGGGCCATAAGGGATCCCTCCCCAGACAGAGATCCCCTCCCTGAGCCGCTCTCCTAATGACAGCCTCAGTGCCAGCAAGGGGGAATAATAAAAACTGCTGCCATTGGTCCCAGAAGGGCCTTGGAGGAGGTTTGTTTCCGAATAATGAGAATGGAAATTCTGCATCCGCAGTGAACTGCGAGCGGTCTCCCGGCTCACTCGTGCCGAAAATTCACCCTTGCCTTTCCCATAACTTGTCGCTTTTCTTTTATTATTATTGTTCAATATGTAAACAAGGCCAAGAAACTCTTTGTTCCTTTGTGCCTCCTTACACTTGTCCATTAATCCCGGTCTCCCTCCCCTCCCCCAACACACGCAGGATTACACAAAGCAAAAGTCATTAATTTTTATCTCTGACTATCTGTGGGCTTTTTAATGTGGCCTGGCTTGCTTATGCACCAGCAATTACATGTCATAAGTGCTTGTAGATGCTGGAGCAGTACCGAGGGCTGATGAATCACTGCCTTCCCCTCTGATTAGTATGCGAGGGGCTGTGCTCTTCTTTGAGCAGCTGGCATGCCAATGAGGATCTGGCTCTGCTGGTCAAGGCATCTGGACATGAATTCAATATGGATTGCTTTAATTAAATGGCTAAGCACACAAGGAGCTAAGGAACAACTCCATCATTGAGTGAAACTTGAAAATAAAGTCGACGTGAGAGTGGAGGTAGCAGGAATTGTTTGAACACCTGTTGGCTCACTGTGAACCTGCAGGTTCCTCTTCCATTAATGAAGTTCCTTCGAGTGGCTGAAATTCCTTCCTGATTTATCCCTCGGATAAATCTTATTTCTAAAATCAGATTTATCCTCAAAAGTCTTGGAATCAGTGAACTGGCTTCCATTTCTCTGCTCTTTGTAGGAATTGTTATTTTTTTAAGATGTAATATTGTTCCAGTTTTAGAAGCAGCTGTTTTAAGGGGGGACTGGGCAGGTGTGTGGAACCACTGGGAAGTGGAAAGTAACAAAACATCTCTGAATGTGCCAGAGTGGAGCAGGAGGAGATGAGAGAACAGCACTGGGAAAGGCTTTCTGTGCCCACTTTGGCAGTCTTGAATTAGACCAATTGAAATAAATACTGTGGGTGTGTTTTGGTGTTGGTCTTTACAGAATGGAAGGGTGGAGTCTGTTCTTTACACTCAGATTTTCTGGTCAGTTACAGTCTTAACTTCTGTACTGGACATGGAATTGCAGTTCTGGTCAAAGCAGCGAGTTGTGCTGAAAGATCCCAAGTTCATTTAACTGTTTATCAACTAAACATTGTTCTGGGCAAAAATGGGACCTCATCTCCAGTGTGTGGAGTTAGATTCCCAGACTGCTTCCAGACCAGCCCTTCTCCCTGTGTTCCTGTGGGCACTGTCATACTGACTCATGCAAAATGTGATATTTACCTTAAACTCACAGATTCCCTCTATTGTTTGAAAAGCCCCTGCACGTGGAGCGTGCAGATGTGGCTGTGCAGAGACAGCTGCACTCCCAAGGGTTCTGTTCCACCATGGACCCCCTGGGGGCTGCCAGGCTCTCCTCCTGTGTGCCCGTGGCTGTGCCCGTGGCTGTGGGGCCCAAGGTGGGCAGGGAGCCTCTCTCCAGGTGGGAAGGGCTCTGTGCTTGCCAAGCAAAGCCAAACTTCCCGGGCACAGGTGTGTGCAGAGCAAAGGCAAACAGCAATGAACGCTGAGGGTTGGTCTGTGATGCCTTTTGGTTGGGAAATCATGAGGTTTAGCCCAAGTCCAACCTCTGGGATTTTCATCTGCTTAAAGATTTCAGGCACTTTGTAGCTGTTTTGGTCCTCAGGAGGGACCATGAGTGTGGCTGCCGTGGTGGCTTCACAGACACCAGAAGGGGTTGCCTTTCTCTGTCTCCATGTGCAGTTTACCCTCCTCACAGGCTGGTACCATTGACTGTGTTTCGGGGAGGGGGACAAAGCTGTTGTTTCATCAGTGATAGAGATGAAATGAATCCTGCTCTGCTCTCACATCTGCTGAAATCCAGGGCCTCCATGCCCTCCATGCTGGGGGCTCTCAGCACAGCCTCCAAAGCCACCTCCTCACCCGTGGTGAGCCTCGCTGCACCCTCCTTCTCTAAGTTAAATTAAAGTAGAATCTGTTTTAAGGGTATTTTTTCTCATGTTTTATGTTTTAAGAGACTTTCTCATGTCTGTTGTATGATGTACAGGCTTCATAAGCCAAAGGGATTCATCCTGTCCTTCATCTCAATGAGGGACAAGTGGATGATGAGTTCCCCAGCGGTATCACAATTTTCTGTGCTATCAGAGGAGGTGTTTAAATCTGTTAAATTAAAGGAATTGCAGAAAACCCACCAATAACATGGCAACGGGGATATATTTTTGGCAATCTTGGGTATTCATTGTGACTAAATAGATGTTGCACAATTTCCCACTTGCTAGTTGTTTGTGATTTTAATGTAAATGACGAACTGCGTGATTGCATTTCACTGCTGCAGCAGCTATTTCTCAAGTTTTGTCTTTACCACAATTAGTTTTGTGTTGATGGGGTCTCCAGTGATTCCACCCCTTTCCCAATTCATTTTTCTGTCTGGCTCCTTGAGGTCAGTTCCTGAGGCAGTTCAGTGCCCCTGGATCCTGCTGCTGCCATATGGCAAACATGCTCTGGCTTCTGCAGGCAGATTCTATATCCACGTGAAATTTATCATCTGTGTGGCTGCCATTTATCTCTGATACACACCTAGAACTGGGTTTATCCCTCTTGTTTCCCCCCCCAGACTGCCATCTCCAGCTTTGTTCTCCTGTCCCTCCTGCCACGCTGGCAGCGTCCCAGCCCCTGCTGCAGCGGCTGCTCCAGCACGCGGGGGACACGGACACACACACAGGCACACACAGAGACACACACACACAGACACAGACACACACAGACACACACACAGACACAGACACACACACACACACACACACACACACACACACACACACACACAGACACACACACGTGTGCTATACTTGGTGCAACCCAGTTTACTCTCATCATTTCAATAGTGGACCGAAGGTATGTTGCCATGTGAACAAGTCATCATGTCTCCATGGCAACCAGCCGGATTGCAGCACCGCTCTGAGGACTGGACGTTTTTTTCCTTTTTTTTCCCACTCGGTGCTTTTCCTTTTGTTGAATTTGCTGAAGGGCTCACAATGGGAGGATTCGGCTGCTTTACGAGCAGCTCCTCATTTAAACCTGGAAGTTGTTGTATAAACAGCAAGGCCAAGGTGCCACAGGATGCGCTTTCAAGGCAGACTTGAGGAGGGCTTTGAAGCAGGACCCTGGTGTGTTCTGCTGCTTGATCAGGGCCGAGACAATTACATGTCTTGGCACCTTTCAGACTCCTCTCCACACTCGGCTCCGCTCCGCAGTGGGGATCCCACACGCTCAGCCCCGGGTTGGGTGACCCCCGGACAGCCCTTTGCTGCTCCTGGGAGCCTTTTCTGCTTTTGCAGATCTTGGTAGGCCAAAATCAGACACACTGAGAGGCTTCATTTTATTTAGGGATTTTTTTCCACCTTCTCTATCGCACGTCACATGGGCAGCTTCCAGCACCAGGCAGTGGGGGCAGAGGAGCAACATGAAGAGATAAATGATTCAGGCACTCAGACACCAGAGCAGTGAGAGCCCTGTGTGTGCATCCCTGCCCAGGGGAACAGCCCTGTGTGTGCA
>JAJPCS010000230.1:1375439-1398854 GCA_021164005.1 Willisornis vidua nigrigula
GACTCTGCCTTCGGCCACCTCTGCGGTTCGTGGGACGGATAATCCCTCAGCGTGCCTGGTGGGAGCTGTGCTATTGATTTCTGGCTCTCTCTAACCCTCAGTTGTGTTCAACGCTTGTCAGACATCTGAAGGGATATCCAGTGGGCTCCAGGGGCAGCCGAGGAGCCCAGCACAGGCAGTGGTGTCAGAGTCATTTGCCCTGAGTTTGGGACATGCCAGCAGGAGGGGAGCTGTGGGACCCCTGAGCTCTGGGAACACTCTCGGAAGATTTAAACAAGCACAACACCACTGGCTCACTCTCTGATCATTGATAAAGTAGGTTTTATGTGTTAGGATTTGATGGTCCATGTGAGGACACCCAGGGGCTGGGGGCTTTCCTTCAGTTTACCCTCTGCAAATCACAGGAAGGCTCCAAACGCCAGCGCCCTTGTTGGCAGGACATTCAGGGCTATCTGGGAGCACATTTGGGCTGGATCTGTTGGATCGTCCCCAGTGTCACCCTCTGCCACGTACCCAGAGTGACCCCAGCTCCAAAGAGCTCCTTTCTGTGGAGGGAGCAGTGGATGATTAGGGAAGTTATGTGGACAGAGACTGAAGCTTAGAGCCAGGATGAGAGGGCTGAAAGAGGCAAAAAGAAGGATTTAGCATATTTTTAATTAAAATAACAAGCTGGGACCTGTCACTACGTAGATTCCTTTGTATCCTGAGTTCTTTCGCTCTTTTCATCTTTGACTTTTTAGATTAGGCACTCTCAGAGCAGGGATCACATTTTCCTCTGATCTGGAAAATGCTTGGCATGCTTTGAGGGCTGGCATTGTCTGTGCAATAATGAAATAACCACGATTTTAGTCTCATTGCTGTCTAACTCCTATTTGCCATCATTGGGAGATAGTTAGCACTTAAAATGATTGCCCCTACCCCTTCCATTGTACTTTTGGTTGTTCACAAGTTAATCCTCCCACCTCTCTGAGACCAGAACGGGCACAGCCACTGTATGAGTTGGGAACAGGCACAGAGATGGGAACTTCTCGGGAGAAAAAGTGCTGGTGGCCACTGTGTGCTGCATAAACACAAACCTCATCCCAGTCTGAGCATCTTACAGTAGGGAATTAAGAAAAAATAGCTAACGTGTCGTGTTCTTTATTTATGTTAAATTAGAAATTAGTAGATTAACTCAGATTTTGCTCTATTGAACATGCACAGGCTGTTTAAAATCTCAGCCTATCAATCAAATGGTGATTGTATCACATGATTTAAAATTTGTTCTAACAGTGGCACAACCCAGAAAAACCAGATCTTTTAAGCAAAGGTTGATCTTCCATCCATGTAATTTAGCATAAAACCTTGAAAAGAAGCAAAGCAAACTGAAGTAATTGCAAAATACAAATTTTAATAGATCTAATCCTCTGGAGTGTCTCTGTCAGGGGAGTTGAATTTGGATTTGTTTGTACAGATGAGTCTGACCTGAGCACTGGTACAGAGCTGTCTCCCAGCTCTGTCTGCTGAGAGAGGTGCTTCTGGTACAGACCAGGAACAGGGGATGTGTTGGTGGAGCCTGGAGAAGGTGTTGGTACCACTCCACAAAATACGCTGCATCTGTTTGAGTTCTGCCTGGCATTGGGATTTTACCCTTTCTTAAATGCATCGGGGTGGAATCAAAACACCTGCTGTCTCTGGCTGGTGAAACCCCCCAGAAACATGACTTGGATTTACATGTCATCTTAAAATACCTGCAACTGCTTACAAATTTATGAATCCATTTTCCTGTTCCCTGGACAGGGCTCACAGGGGCCTGGACACCCAGGTGTGCACCCTGTATCCGTGTGAGACCACCAGGGATGGATTCTGATCACAGCCCTCTTCTGCATCATGTTCCATCACACATGACTTGGCCAGACTGTCCCGGGGTTGCTTTTCTGAAGCTTTTAGACATGAATAGTTTTGGCACTTAATATCTTGATTCCTCTGATTAGAGGTTTGGTTCTGTTTTAATATTTGTCCAGCACTAGGGATCACTGGGTGTTGCTTTTACTTATAACATCTGCTCCAGCTGTATGGGAATAGGAATAGTCTCAGCCATGTGCGTGGGTCAGACTTGGTCACTTTTCCCTCCCAGCTGAGTCCAGGCAGCTTCTTTGTCCAGAGCTGTTGGTCTAAACCAGCCCTTTGGTTGTGGAGCTGGAGGTGAGTGCCAGGCTGGGGCTGCCCGGGCTGCCCGTGTCCCTTGGCCACCAGCCCGAGGTGGGGCAGGCTGAGCGTGCCTTTGCAGCACCTCCTGAAACCACGTTTGATTTGCTGCCTTTGATGGCACGTTCACAGTCCTCCTGCCACCACTCTGATCTTCTCCAGCTGCATGGCCCTTTAAATCCCCCATTTCAAGGAGGAAGGAGAAAGCGATCTGGTGGAGCCTTCCCGGCCTTCGGATCCGCGCGCTTATTAAGGCTCATATCTGTGACTTTCTTCCTTTCTGAAGGAGTCAGCTTGATTCAGTACTTTTGGGACTTGGTGACATTAATGTATCTGTTTTATGTAACACGGAGTCATTATGAACAGAATCCCAGATCATAAAGCAGGGGATAACGAGAGCCGAGGAGGGTTTTTCCCCTTGAAGCCGATGGCAGCGGTGCCGGGGTCAGGGAGCCGCCGCCTGATTGGGCGCGGCCGCCGCAGTGGCATTTCTGCAGCTTCATCACAAAGTCTGAATAATCCATGTGAGATCCGAGGGTTATTTACAGGAATATACAGGAGGTGCCTGAGCCAGCGAGGTGCCTGCGCTCCTGCCGGGTGCTGCTCCTGCTGCTCCCGCGGGAGAGCACGGCCGGGCCCGCTGCACACGGGATGGCATCGTGGGCACAGGGGTTGGAGAATGTCAAAATGGGCTCGGGGGAAGGAGGGAAAGCTGCTGGGCAGGGACACTGTTCGCTCAGTGCTGCTCTGGGAAGGAGCAGGGGCAGGTGGGGGAGCGTTGCCATTGATACACGTGCACTGCAGGGTGAGCAGCTGTACCCCTCTGGCACCCAAACCTCTGCCCCGACCCAGAGCCCTTCCCTGGCAGAAGCTTTTTGTCCTTTCTGTGTTTGATCCCCGGCTGCCCCTGAGCCAGGAGAAGGGATTGAAGCAGAGATTGTGGCACTCAGGGGGCTCTAACCCAGAGACCCTGCCAGGAGAAGGGGTGAAGTGGCAGTGGAGGCTTCGGTTGTCTCTTCATCGTGGTATCACTATATAACTTCTATAATGTTTCCTTCATTCTGCTCCTGAAAGGAGCACAGTTGTGAGCATGGGAGCTCCCCCTCGTCTGGGGGACCTGGTGTCAGGACACATGGCAGGAAAACACCTCTCGTGCTGGTTCCTGACATTTTGCTGCTGGCTGAGATCTTAGAGCAGTGCCGGTGCTTCTCCCTTCCCTCTCAGCAGTTCCCCTTGCGAGGGGCGGTGTAAGGGATTAATCTGCTGTAATTTCTGCTGTTTGCAGAAATCAGAGAGATTACAGAGGAAGGACAAGCTGTTTCCCTGCAGCTACACTTGCCATGGGGACCGTAACCAGTGTTTGGCTTTGGAGGTCTGAGGTCAGGCTGGATTGGGGTGGGAAGGTGCAGAACTGGCTGCAGGTGCATGCAGGGTTAGAGGTGACGGGAAGGAAACCACTGTCAGGGCCATGAGCTGAGCTCCCTAAAGCTCAGATTTGACACAAATGTGTGTAGAATATTAAAATTGATGTAGTTCCTGTTTTTCTTGGAGTTCTGGCTTCTAACAGTCAGTTTTCCACCACAACCACAGGCACTGGGCGGGTTTGTAAAGGAAGGCAGAGCTGTGCATGGCCTCAGGCAGGAGCCTTAAGGAAACCACCAACAGAACCAAATCTGGGGTTGTTCACTCCAGAGTTGGGTAACTTGGTGGAAACCCCTTCTCTGAACCCCAAGTGGGGGCCTCAACCCCAGTGCTTGGCTGAGTTTGCAAATGGCTCCTTTGGTGCTCTGGAGCAAGGCACGTTCAGAGCCGCTGGACTGTTCCTTATAAACCCTTCCTTCAATTCGCTTTGAGACTGAACTTGGCCACAAGGTCACAGCTTAGGGGGAAATTTTGGAACAATTTTCAAAGCAGTTCATTTGGACACTTTTCAAGTATTTAAATGCAAATACAAATGAATAAATAATTTATGCATTGCTTTAACTGAAAAATATTCTCATTTAAGAATACACAGATTGTGCCACAATTAGTCTGGCCTGTCGATGGAGCAGCTGGCACTTGGGAAAAGCAAGTTCTAAACCTGGGAAAGGGCCGCGCAGCACTCGGGACTGTCCCGGTTGTGTTTACCTCCACATCTGTTGCTGTGACTGGGCTGTTCTGGAGCGAAGGAAACTGTGACAGTACAATAACACACACTCTAACAAAAGATTATAGAACCTATTACAGAGTTGTTTAAAAATAGTTATTATATTGTAATGGGGTTAAATGCTGTGTTTATGTAAGGCTTTAATTCCTGAGGAATTCCAAACTCTGGGGCCAGGATAATGTGACAAAACATTCTTAACTCAGAGACGTGTGTGTGTGTTTATCATGGAGCAAAGGCTCCTGTGGTGACCCAGCACATACAGGAAAGTAATTTATTTTCAGAAAAAACAGTTTTTAAAAGTTTGCAAGGCTACATTACATTGAACATAATGAACAGAAGTAAAGATATTTTAGGAAAATCAGAAAAAAAAAGAAAATGTCTCTGATTTGTTAACAAGGTTTTCTGTTGAAACTGAATATTTTTAAAAACCCCACAGTCCAAGTGGAAAGGTTTTGCTTGCATCAAACAAAATATTCTTATCAAACCCAAAATATTTTTAATTTTGCTTCCGGAATATAAATGTTTGCATTTAACATGAAACACTTCCTTCAGGCTCTGGGTTTGATGTCAGTCACCAAACCAGAACACAGCAGTGGATTCACATCCCCGTATCCAGAAGGGACGAGGCTGTGCCAGGGCTCAGGGTGACCCTGTGCTGGGGTGCTGTGGGTGTCCTGCCCCTTGCCCAGCTGTGCATTCCCCTGGCACCGTCCCCACTGCCCAGCTTTGCTGCCAGGTGCTGCAGCAGGTCCTGCTCCTTCTCCTGGAGCTGCCAAAGGCCACGCTGAGGCCACGGGCCCTTTCAATTACACTGCCCTGAATCCCTTAATCTCTTTAAGTAGCTCCCCTGTTCTCAGCTCATCACGCTCATTACCTCCTGTAGCATCTCTATCCCAATCCTAATCTACAGTGGAGAGTAAAGAGCCTGTTGTGGGGGTTTTCTACTTTTTTTCTCCTTGGATTCAGCTGGAGAAGAGAAGGCTCCAGGGAGACCTCAGGCCTCCTTCCAGAGAATTAAGGGGCTCCAGGAGAGCTGGAGAGGGACTTGGGACAAGGCCCTGGAGTAACAGGACAAGGGGGAATGGCTTCCCACTGCCAGAGGGCAGGGGCAGATGGGATATTGGGAAGGAATCCTCCCCTGTGAGGGTGGGCAGGCCCTGGCACAGGTTGGGCAGAGAAGCTGTGGCTGCCCCATCCTTGTAAGTATCCCAGGCCAGGCTGGACGGGGCTTGGAGCACCCTGGGCTGGTGGGAGGTGTCCCTGCCCATGGCAGGGGTGGGATGGGATGAGCTTTAAGGTCCCTTTCCACCGGAACCATTCTGTGGTTCTATGGATTGTTCTGTATGTCAGGAAACAAACAACAGTGATGTTGGTGCACTGTGTAAGTTTGGGAGTTGTTTGCTTGCCCAGGTACCAAGGGAGGTGCAGAGGGACATCAGAGGAGCACGAGGTGTGTTGTCCTGGCTGGGAGCTCTGGCTGCTCCTGCCATGGGCGCCCCAGTACTGGGGCAGAGTCATCCTCCCTCCTGGTCCGACTCCTCCGTGTAAGCCAGAGTGTGTGTTGGCAGAGGTGACACATGCCCAGGTGGCAGTGCCTGAGCCCCTCCCTGAGCGGGGCAGGTGGGGCCGGGGCTGCCCTGGCCGTACCTGCCCATCCGCCCCAGCCGACACACGGCCCTGGCTCCACAGCTGGGGGTCCTGCAGGGAACCAACCCCAGTGTGTCTCGGGCTCAGGATAAAAAACATACACTAACTGATTCAAAAGAGCAGTGCCAGAATCCTAACAAGATTATTTAACTTTTAAGGGGGTGGGAGAACATTTTTTTTATGCATTATTATTGATTTTCAGTATTGTACAAACCCCAGCCATGTACAGCAATAACACAGCAAAAGATACAGTCGTTGCAAACCAATTACAGCTCAAACAGCCAGCTCTGGACAGCAGCTGCACACCCAGCCCCTGCTCCTGCCCAGGCCCCACCAGCCAGGCACACCCCGGGGTGAAACCCTCAGAAACAGGACTTCAACCATAACAATTCCATGTCCTGCTGCACTGCTGTGCTGGTGGATTTCCTCCCTGAGGTGCTGACAGGGGCTTTGTTGCTGCTGCAGACAGTCCCTGGCTGTCTGGCCTGTCCCCAGGCTGGGAGGCAGAGCAGGATGTGACCCAGAGCAGCACCTTGATCAGAGGGAGGCGTTTGTGGGAGCATTCCAGTGAGAGGAGCAGTGTCCTCACCACAGAATCCCAGAATGGTTTGGGTTGGAGGAGACCTTAAAGCACATCCCATCCCACCCCTGCCATGGGCAGGGACATCTCTCACCAGCCCAGGGTGCTCCAAGCCCCGTCCAGCCTGGCCTGGGACACTCCCAAGGCTGGGGCAGTACCTGGCCACATCCTGGGGTGCCTCAGCCTCTACAGAGGGTCCATGTCCCTCCCACAGTCCCTCAGAGCAATCCCAGGGCTCAGTAAATGGCTTCATTTGCTGTGTGGAGGGGGCTGTGCCCTGCAGTCAGTGCTGGTGCTGTGTGGGGGTGACATGGGGACACGGGGCCAGCCATGTGTGTGCCAGCCCTTGTAAGAGCTGGAGTGTAGAAAAGCAGACAACCAAAACCTCTCTAGGACTGTGAAAGTTTTATGGTCATTTTTCCAATTATATAATGGAGTTCATAATCTGTTATGAATTAGCATAAATAAGAATCAGCCCACAGTTAAGAAAATAAGTGAAACTGCATTTTGGGAAGCATTGTTGTGTCTGTTTGAACAGTTTGCTCTCGTGCTGCTAACCTGACAAATTCGGTAATTCACAGCATCCTTCTTGGAATCAGTGGGAATTACTGAGGTTTTACAGCAGCCTGTCCATCCAGGCTGCAACACCCTTGGGTGCTGCAGGCAGGGCAGTTTCAGGGGAGCAGAGTGTCCTTCAGAAAGCCAGACTGCTGAGTCTGTGTAAGGTTGGATATTGGGAAAATTCCTTCATGGAAAGGGTTGGTTGTCCAGCACTGGCACAGGCTGCCCAGGGCAGAGGTGGAGTTCCCATTCTGGGAGGGATTTAAAAGCCATGTAGATGTGGCCTTGGCAGTGCTGGTTGGCCTTTTCCACCCAAATGGTTCTGTGATTCTGTTCTAGCCTCCTGCCCCACGGTGCTGACCCACAGTGCTGCCCCACTAATGTTGTGTTTGTGCCCTTTTTTCCTATCTTTTATCAGGAATTTGCAGAAGATTAATCCTCCTTACTCCATGACAGTTTAGTTTCCTTAAGAACCTTTAGTGAGGGATGTTCTAGAAAAGCTTTTAGAAAATCTGATTCCACTGTATCAGCCCAAATCTCCCCTATTAGCAGGGCTGGTTCCTTGTCACACAACTCGGATCTCTACACATAAACTCCCCTCTTGGTTTCAGGCTCCTCCCCAGACAGTCTGTGCTCATCGCTGCTACTCCAGTCGGTCCCACAGTTTTCCACCCTTTTACCTGCTCTGGAAATGGGACTTTTTGGTCTGTCATTCCCAAGATCACTCCTAAAGCCTGTGGTAAAAATTTGTCACCTTCCAGTCCAAATGCAAAGGAAGAAGGTTCAGCAGTTCCATATTTGAGCTCCTTGGGGGCTCTGGAGGAGCACTGTCTGCCCCTGGTGATTTGTTGCTCTGGCACATGAACCCTCCTGACCCCTCCATGGTGAACAGCAGTGTAAGGAATTAATTTAATTTTGTGGCTGTGCCCTTATCTTTCTTAATTCCCCCCTTTACGCCTTGCCCATCCATCAGCAGCCCTGGGTGATGGACAGGCTTCCTGCCTTTGTGTTGGAGCAGTTTTTATTAGCTCCCTGAACTCTGGGGATTGTTCTCCGGGCCCTGTTTTGCCTGGTCTTATCGTGGGTTTGCGCTTCACGCGCTGGATTTATGTCCTTTTTCTATTTTCATTGTTTGGAAACAACTTGCATTTTCCTGAAAGAACCTTTTTTTCTTCAGATAGCTTCCTGGTTCTGTTGGTTTAACCTAAGCTTTGACTGTGTGGTGCTTTAGCCTTTCACCTGGAGTGTCACGCACACACTCGTGTCCCAGAGTGTGTCACAGAGTCATGGAGTGGTTTGGGTTGGAAGGACCTTAAAGCTCGTCTTGTCCCACCCCCTGCCATGGGCAGGGACACCTCCCACTATCCCAGGCTGCTCCGAGCCCCGTCCAACCTGCCCTGGGCACTGCCAGGGGTGGGGCAGCCGCAGGTGCAGAGGGCAGACAGAGGAGTGGCAAATAGTGTTTCAGGAGACTTCTGTAATTCCTAGTCAGAAATTCCTGCCAGCTGCAGATGTGTGACTGCAACAAGAACCACCATCAGGATGGAGAGTTTCCATCCCCAAAACATCCTGACACTGGTTGCATGACACCTCCTGGTGAGCTGCCCCCCGGGTGCCAAGCTGTGCCCCCACAGGGGGGGTTTCCTTGGGAAGCTTGGAGGCTTCTCGTGGGTCCAGCTGTTTGCCCTGACTCTTCACTGTTTGTGTTCCTTCCCCGTGTCTCTGCTCTCCTGCTGGGGGCATGAGCAGCCAGACTGGGCTGCACTGGTTAGAGCAGAGCAGGCCCCAGAGCTGCTGCACCTGCTGGTGGCTGAGCCAGGTCTGTGCACAGATAAACATGTAGGGCTTCCATTGGCAAAGCCACCTCAGTGTAGCTGGTGCAGTGTTTTCCCTGTGAAGGTGCAGCTGCCCCCTTGGTAGGAGGCAAAATACACCTGTCATAAAGATGCTGCAGGGCAGCCCTCAGTGTCAGGAGAGGTGGAACAGTAGGAAATGTTGTCTGAGTTGGAACTGGACACAGAAAATGTTAACAACTCCATGCTGTACCTAAACTTCATTTCTTTTGGTGCATTATTCCAAGTCCTTCAGGATATTTTATATACTTTACAATCTTTCTTTTGCAGGCTTTGATCTGGAGAGTTTGAACCGACTTGTTCCAGCCTGAATAGGAACCCTCTGCCCTTCTCCACTCACTGGCACCAGATCCTGCAGCATCTCCACGTTTCCACACTGAGGTAGGAAGACCTAATTTTTGTAAGCCTTGGAGAAGTGATTTGGGTGCTGGTCGCCCTCGTGGGATGTGTCATGTCAATCACCTGGATTGGGAGAGATGTGATTACAGAGCTGTGTTGTTCTCTGGCAACGCTGGGAGTTGTTTGTGTTCTGGGTGAGCCCCAGGGTTTGCTGCTCCTCTTCCTCATGGCTCTGTGGTTCTATTTAACTGCATCTGTGTGCAGTGTCCCTGAGCACCTGACTCGCTGCTCGTCGTGCTGAGCCCTTATTTGCAGTGAAAAGGTGTTTCTTGAGCAAGGCCATCCTTGGATTATTTTTTCTGTGTGTCTACAAAGCTGATACCTTGCCAAGCTGTAGTTCTGTGTGGACTGGTGGGGAACCACTGGGGCTGCATATTTAATTATTTATGTGATCCTAACCTTTAGTTTCTGTCATTAAGAACAGGCCAAATGATTAGTTCCCTTGGCTTAATCTGCTTAGCAGGAAAACTGTCCCTTGAATGTCTGTCCAAGTCAAACAGACATAAGGAGGGATGAGAAAAGGACAAGACTCCTGACCTTGTTCATTTTCCATGTGAATTGGTGCAAGTAAATCATATTTGGATGGTCTGTTTCAATCCTTAAAACTTCAGTTTCCCCAAACTCTGGTAAATGATGTGTGGGCAGAAAGCACATCTTCCCTAATGTGGGGAAATATCCCTTCCCTTCCTGCCAATCACTCCACCACTGGATTTGGCACTGGAAATCTCTGTAACTGTGGCCCAGGTGTGGTAATTTCAGTCAGAATTATTTTGTGTGTAACTAGAATTCAGTGAGTCTCTGTGAAGTACCTGGTTTTAATAAATCTGTGTATTCTGAGTCATTAGAGGTCACTCATAATCTCTTGGTAATATCAAACCAACCTTGTGTGATACCAATAGTAGTGGAAGGATTAAGGGCAGGCTTCAAAAACACTCATTAGAGTTCTCTATCTTGATGGAAAACTGAGAAATGTAAGTTTGGAGTTGGATTTTTTCTTGTATTTACTTTTTGGAGTCTTTTTATCCTTTAAGGAAGGCTCCTCTCCAGCTCTTTCTACGTTTTTGTCTGAAGTATTTTGTTTACAACACAAGTGCAGACTTCAATTTCTTGAGAATCATCAGACTTATAAATTAAATGGAAGCCTTGGGAAATTGTCTGATGGGCAGACACTCCTTCGTTTTGTGCTCTCAATATCCCTGAGGGTCCTGAGCAAAGCAGCTCCTTTTCCCCATTCAGCTGGAAACTTTGCAGGCCTTGGTGTCCTTTGGGGGGTGAGCACAGTGTTCTTCAGGTGTGAACTGAACCCAGAGATCTGGGGGAGGGATGGAAATGCTGGAATCCCTGTGGGCAGTGCTCTTGGCTTCTTAGGAGATTGAGGGGGGAAAAAGCAGGAACACAGAAATGACAGAAAAGCACAGAGAGGGTAAGAGGGGGAAGGGGGAGCCAGGGGGACATTTGGGAACATTTTGGAGAGAGAGCACACGTGGTCACTTGGGACTTTCTCACACTGTTGTGTCTTGGCTGTGTTTGTTGCACTGGAAATTTCAAGTTTTCTTTAAAAAGTGCAGTGCCTACAAAAGGACTCCATTTTGGAACCAGTCTGTGTGTTGTTTCCATTAGTGCCTGGGGCAGGAAAAGTGGGATTAAGCTGAGGGAATCCCCCCCAGCCTCAGAGCTCCATCAGACCGAGGGCAGGGGGGCTGTGAGAAATGAAGCAAACGCAAACCAGAACTGGTGCTGGGGTGGAACAGGGAACTCCACGGGGAGCTTTGTGGGTGTTTGGTTTGAGCATCTCAGCTGATGAAACTGCAGGTTTAGTTGTGTTGAAGAGACAGACACAGGTGGTAAGCAGCAAGTGTGTGGTGAGTAGGGAAGGCTCTTACAAAGTGGGAAGAGGACAAGGAGAAAGCCTTCAGAGGAGAATAATTGTACATGTCCACAGGAACATGAGCTTTTGTTGCACAGAATTGCAGCTTAACTTTGTACAGCTGGGACAAGCAGGTACAGTTTTATTTTGCCAAAGGACAGGACAGTGTGAGGCTCATGTGCCTCCAGAAGAGACCCAAAGCCTTAACCAGCTGCAGGGAGGAACGTCAGCAATTTTGGTTCTGTGTCAGTAGAACACACTGTTCCCTTCCCCTGTAAAAAGGAACTTTCTTCTCCGTGCTATTCGTGGTCATTACATGGAAGGCTTTGATTTCAGTCTGGTGAGGAAAAGGCCATTGTTCATTCTCTGCTATAGTTGCATGGATTTCATGATGGGGTATTACTATAATTACCTGTTTAGTGACTAATTGCTCTTCTGTAAGTGTGAAGGAAGTGGAGAATGTGGGACCAAGGCTGTATTCAGAGTAAAAGAGGGTATTTGTTAATGTCTTTTAATGTGTGTCTGGATCTTCTGTCATAAGCATATAACATTTTTAGTAACTTGCCTTTGCTTTATTTCAATACCAAAAAGAAGACTGGGGGGACTGTGTTGTAGCTCCTCATCACCTGGGTGAGAGGCTGACATAGGAGAGACAGTTCTCATGTGATTTCCCAAAATACTTTGGCTCTTTCAGAAGCTGCTGTGGAAATGTGGGTTTATTTCAGTGGCTCTAAAACTCTTTGGCCCCACATCAGCAGTGCAGCCATGGTCAGAAGGGAACCCTGAGCAAGCAGCAAACATTTGGCCCTGGCACAGGGTGCCCAGAGAAGCTGTGGCTGCCCCTGGATCCTGGGAGTGTCCAAGGCCAGGCTGGACGGAGCTTGGAGCAACCTGGGACAGTGGGAGGTGTCCCTGCCCGTGGCAGGAGGTTGGAACTCTGCTGGTCTTTAAGGTCCCCTCCAACCCAAACCAGTCTATGGTTCTGATTTCACCACTGTTTGCTGTGTTTACAATTAAAAGTGTAATGATAAGGCCTGCTGGTAGTTTAGGATAAATTGTGAAGGTTCTTAAGGATTTTAGTTTGTTTGTCTAATTGTGAAGGTAGATCAAACTACACTGAGTCTGATTATCCAGCATGTCCTTACCATGTCCAGATTAGGGAGGTTTCCTCAGACATGAGCTGGTTATTGTTGTCCTCACTGGAAATGTGGACATGTGGCAGGTGCTGAGAGATTTTCTTCCGATTTCTCCAGAGGATAAGTCTTTACATTGTCTGTCTTTAAGACATGTAAGCTCTGGGTTCTGAGCTGGTGAAATCCCTGGAATTAGCGGGATACCTCTGTGGGCACACCCAGAGCCCAGGGAGGAGCCCTGGCCTGCACTGAGCGCTGGGGACAGAGGGACAGAGGGGCTGAGTTCAGCCCATTGCCCTTTTCCCTGCTGACGTTGCTGCTTCCCAAAGGTACAGATGACAGACCCTCAGAGCTCAGAGGACTCTGTGCCCGTGTCACAGTTTCCAGGGTGCTGTGCCCAGGGTGGTGGCAGGGTGTCCCTGGCTGTGCCACTGGGTGCAGCCCCACTGCCCCCACTCAGCCTGGGCACGGAGCTCTGGGGCTGAGAACACCCAGGTTTGCCTAACAATGCTGTTGGCAAATACATAAGCTGTGCCTCTGTGACATTTAAAGCTCCCACACACCATTTAGAAATAAAAATCACACAACATAGATTATTTCAGGTTTTCTCCTGTTTGATCAATCCTGATAAAAAGGCTACGCTTGGATTAAATCTTTTTATTCTCCTCAACCATGTGACACTTTAAGGGACAGTAACATTTGTGAAATAATCCATTTAAGGAGAAATACAGGAGAGGAGGACACCTGAAGAGTGAGCCTGGTGCCGTGTCCAGCATCCTGCAGGCTCCGGGCATGGCAGCAGCAGCTCGTCCACACCATCCCCTGTGGCTGCTGTGCCTTCCTGTGCTGCTGGGGCAGAGAACAGGACTGGTGTGAATGAACTCGAGTGATTTCAAAAGTCTGTGTTTACAGGCACTGAAAGTTTGCTCTAATTAAAGCCCGAGGAGCAGCAGAGAGGAATTCCGGCATTGCCAGCAGCCGGAGCAGGGGCAGTGAGGACCGACCTCTCCTTCTGGCTGGTGGCTGGTGTTTGTTTGAGGCTCTGTAAAGACAATGCTGCAACATCCTTACACACAGCACCGGCTTTGTGGGAACGGTCTCCTTGGAGCCTTGGCACGGGGAAGGACACGCGTGTCCAGGCATTTTCCAGGTGGCAGGATTTCCTTCTGCTCCGTCCCGGCGCCGCGAGCCCCCTCCTTTCAGTCCCAGCACCATTCAAATACATCATTTGTTTTCATTATAGGTTTTTGCATCTCTGCCTTTCATTGCTGTTAATGAATTTCTAGGGTGTGATTGGGAAACAAAAGCCAAACACTCGCATAAAGAGGGCTGTGACAAAGGAGGCGGTGGAGCGCCTGGCAGGCAGCGGGAGCGGGCGATGGCCACGGCTTGACACCATGGTTAGTATGCTAATGTGCTGCGCGGCACTTGGCATTCCGCTCAGCTCCGAGCGGCTCGGCCAGCCCGGCGTGGGGAGGGAAGGGCTGGGAGCTGGCGTGGGGAAGGGGTGTCTGGGCTGCCCGGCAGCACCATGCCCGTGCCCATGCCCATGCTCATGCCCGTGCCACACGGCGCAGCCTCGTGCCTGCGCTGCCACGCGCCCCTCGCCCTCCGCCACCCTCCGCCCTCCCTGGGCACACACGTACGTACCATCCGGAAAGCTCCCCGCAAAGGCTGACACACATGGGCTGTGGAAAGCCATGTATGATTGGCTCGTTCCTCCGCGTCCCCAAAGATTCCCACTTCCACAGACCATGTGTTTCTGCTGCTGGAGAAGCCCAGAGTGTAACGTGCCAAAATTCAGCAACAATGAAGTCAGACGGAGTTTAACATCCAAAACAAAGGGACGGCATTTCTGTAGCTCGCTGGCAACGCAGCACTCACAGGATGGTTTGCATTTCCCTTTATTCTCTCTCCCCACCCAACCTCAGCCCAAGAGAAAGCCAATGTTTATTAAAATCCATCCATGCAGGACAGCAGGCAGGTGCCCAGGTGGGAAGGGAAGCTGCTCCTGGTATTGCCCATGGCTGTCACCTTCCTGTGTGCTTGGCGGCAGCGAGCGGCAACCCCCAGCCAGAGTGAGGTGGTTCTGATTTCCAGAATTAAGGAAGGAATTGATTCCAGAGCCAGTTTCCATGGTCAGGTCCATCAGGTCCTGCAGCCACAGGAGACCTCAATTCCTCGAGCTCCCTTTCCTTTGTTTTTGTAATGTCACAGCAGTTCTGGAGAGGCATCTGGAGAATCCACAGCTCCAGCTGAGGTTGAAATTCCTTTTAGCCAGGGGATTTCAGAAGTTGCATTTTCAGGGCAGGTCAGATGTGGACAAAACCAAGTCTCCACCTGACACATAAGCAGACAAAGCTCTTTAACCTCTGAATTATAGCACAGCTCCATAGTTCTCTCTTCTGTTGTCTCATGCTTCAAGCAAACTGCTCCTTGCAGTTCTCCCTCCTGGTGCCAAGCACATATTCCAGCTGCAGCTCAGCAGTGCGGGGAAATTCCTTCCAAGTCCCCGGCAGAACAGTCGGCGCTCTCTCCGGAGCTGCAGGCTTGATTGTCCTTGATTATTTTATTTCTCTGGCTCTGATCCAAGATGTTCCCTGTCATCATTTCAGTGTCTTTTCTCATAATCCCTTTTCTAAACATCATCAACAATTAACTGATTCTCTCATATCTACAAACACATGCACACACACGCAGGCGCGCGCGCACCCTCCACCGAGCCTCATCAGGGTCTTTTTTGCCTTTAAGTATAAGAAATTACAGCTTCTCATTAGCTGAAGAGCATGTTTTGAAAGGCTTTGTGTTTACTCACTTTGCAAGTGATGCTGGCGCTTTTAATTATTCTCCTTTTGCATATCATAAGCGAGCAGCGAGCTGCTCCAGCCAGCCCGGGCGACGCGTATTCCCAGGAAGGCAGGAGGAAGGGATCGCGGTTACCTCACTGCTGCTGCTTTCTTCCCTTTCTGTCAGCCAGCCAAGGAATCCCCCCAAAGCTCTTACGTAGCAGATACCAAAACCGTGAGTCAGTTTTTGCTCCCGGAGCAATAAGTCCATCGCATCCGTGTGCAGAAGGGCGAGGGCGAGGCTGGAATCTCTCCAGGCTGCTGGCGTGCCCCGGCACCAGTTCTCCAGTGGTGACTTTGTTTTTCTGCTCTCGCTTTCTCTCCTCAGCTCCCTTGTCTCTTCATTCCTTTTCATGCCATCCCCATTTTCTTCCTTCCTTCCTTCCTTCCTCTCCATCCATCTCCGTTGCTGGCAGAGGTGAACCCAGCAAGATCTGGGTCCTTCTCGCCTTCTGTGGGGTTTGTATTCCTTTTTCTTCCCCCCGTACGTATCTGCCGCAGCCTTTGGCTGCTCACTCTGCCAGGTTGGATCACCAAAGACACACGACTCGCTCACAATGAATAATCAATACAGATATTGATCTGCGGAAAATGTTTGTAAATTCCTGAAAGGGGAATGGGGAGCAGTGGGACAGGGAGGCTTGTGGGGGACGACAGGGTGCTGGGTGTCGCCAGCAGAGCCCGGTCCTGCCGCCGCCGAGGTGACGGGTGCTGGAATGCGTGTGCGGGCGGCGCGGGGGCTCCTCTGTGGTCGTGTCTCCACAGCTGCTGCCCCCGAAGAAGCGGAGGCAGCAGCTGAGAGGCCCCGGCGGTGCCATGTCTTGGCTGCGCTCCAGCACTGTTTTGTTTCCATCATCACACGCCACTTTGAAATTTGCATAAATACAAGGGTTATTTTCCCTCGTGCCTTCAAAAAGGTTTAAGAAGGTGGGAAAGTGTTTCTGTGAGGAGGGATGGCTGGATTTGGTCATCGTTTTCAGGACTTACTTTTGAATCCATGTATTTGCAAGAAAGGGAGGCAGGGAGGAAAATAAAGGGCAACAAGAAGGACACGGAGAAGATAGGAAAGCTGTTTGAATGTGGGAGAGTCCAGGATTGCAAAAAAACCATTGGTCTCCAGCAAGGACCAGTGTGTGTCCAGTTTGTGCACATCGGGAGTCAGATCAGACCTCTCGAGCCAGGGCTCTTCCCATCTCCCCATGGACAGGTCCACCCTGGTCAGGAGCTGGGGATGACCAAGGAACTTGAAGATTCTGGAAAGGTTGGAGTGGGAGCATCTCAAGGGCATCCTGAGCCCAGCCACAGGAGCCACCTCCTGCCTGCCCACCCACCCACCATCTGATGGCCCATGTGGAACACACGTAGAGCAGGTGACAATCACCCAGTTTGCTCCTGGTGCGGTCAACCTCACTCCTGCTGCAGGAGTGTCCTTGTTGTGTGACTTCCACCTCCATCCCTCTGTTTTTCTGTCTTGCTGGGGAAAGGCACGTACTGAAAGTGTCAGTAGACACAGTGTTGGGATCATTGAGTATTCAGCCCTTTTTCTAATGCATGAGGTCAGCAGTGGAGACCCCGAGGACAGCTGGAGGGCCGTGGGGTGTCTGAACACCAGCCAGGCCAGGCTGCCATGCCATGCATGCCACTGCCATACCCTGGCCAGGGCTGCCCGAGGTGCTGTGGCTGCAGCAGCCAGGTGGGATGCTGATGGCTTGTGGACAGCTCCTGGCCAGGCCCAGCCTGCCGGGGCCATGCAGGCTGCTCCCCGGGCTCCCAGTGCTCTGAGCATCCTCCCAGTGCCCTCAGCATCCTCCCAGTGCTCTGAGCGGGCTCCCAGTGCCCTCAGCATCCTCCCAGTGCCCTCAGCATCCTCCCAGTGCTCTGAGCGGGCTCCCAGTGCCCTCAGCATCCTCCCAGTGCCCTCAGCATCCTCCCAGTGCTCTGAGCGGGCTCCCAGTGCTCTCAGCAGCCTCCCAGTGCCCTCAGCAGCCTCCCAGTGCCCTCAGCAGCCTCCCAGCGCTCGTGGCCCTCCTGGACACCCTGGGAGTGTGCAGATCCCCTGGTGTGTGCCTGTGGCTGGCAGTGAGACCCCTGGGTCAGTGGCAGCCCTCCCTTCTCTGTGGCACGGCCCTGGCACCTGCGATGGCCATCTCGGGCAGGCCCCGAGCCGGGGTGCCGTTCCCGTGGATGCAATTCCTGCACTTCCCCGAGCTGGCTTTATCAGCCCACGCCAGCAGTGGCAAGGCCGAGCGCCTTCATTCTCTCTGCAGCTCCTGATTAGCTCCCGCAATCCAATTAGCAGAGGCATTTATATCACAGGGGGCTGAGGTGCCCCTGCTCACCACGGCAGCTCAGAGCCAGTCATAAATTCTCCCGACACTACATCTTTCCTGTGACATGGATTAATTACAGCTCTGGGCCTCCAAGTGCAGGTTTGCAAATGAAGGTGCTCATGAAATAAGAATTTAGGGAAGGCAAGGCAGGAGTTTCCCGTCCGTGGGGGCGGAGGGAGGGACGTGCTGGGTGCCCAGGGCTGGGGCACCTGCGGGTGACAGGCTGGGGGCAGGGGGGCCAGGCACGAGCTTTATTAACCGAGGGTGGCCGGGGGAGGTTATGAATCTGCGCCCGTGGCCGTAATGAGAAATTCTTCATAACCTCCCTTTGTATGCTCTGCTGCAGTGCAGATGCTGAGAGGGAAGCTCCAAGAGCCTTAATAAAATTACATGTTCCCACTTGAGATGTTGCAGGCGCTGGGCAGTGAGAGGCGAGCGCAGCACGGAGCCCTCGGGAGGGTTCAGCGGCGCAGAGATCGTGTTCTCTCAGGGGCACGGCCACCTCCTCCCTCCTGCACACACAGTCCAGCTCTGGCTGATGCTTCTGCTCCAGGAATAGCTGTTCTGGCCCCCTGGGGCCAGCCTGCTCTCCTGGGGCAGGCTCAGCCCCTCTGGCTGCCCTGTCACCCCGCCCCGGTGGGATTGTCTGCAGGTGCAGGAGTGGGTTGGACACGGGTTGTGGGAGAACATCCAGGAGGTGACGGGGTGGGGGCAGTTGTGTCCTCACACACCTGAGTGCCGTTTCCTGCATGTGCTGCTCTGTGTTTCTTCTCAGCATGCTGGTGCCCATCCAGCACCTGGCTCTGTCTCTGGGTACCAGGGAACATTTATTGCCCAGAGAGCACTTCCCACTCGTCAGGCCTGTGTGGCTCTTGCTTTGGGTTCGTGTCTGTCACAGCCTGCTGAGCTGGGCCCTGCACGTCTTGGGTCTGTTGGTTTTCCAATCATGTGCCAATTTAACAATTCATCTAAGTTCTCCACCATCAATCAGTTTTTAATTTATGTAGCAGTCAGTGGTTTTGTTGTTAAGTTTCCAGGCATTTCTCTCTCTCCTGTTATTGAAATATAATTACTTAAGAAGTCCACAAACTTACCTTTTAAATGCATGGGTAGATGGGAATTTTAGAGACATGAGGATGCATATCAAATTTAGTAGCATGTCAGCTCCATTTGATCTATTTACTCTGGGCTGCTGACAGATCTTCTGTGTAAGCAAATGTGGTTCCTGCTGATAAAAGGGGTTGGGTTGGGGTTTGGTTGGTTGGGTTTGAGTCGGTGAGGGTGGTGGTGCCCAAAATACAGTTCTCCCATAGAAGGGAAATATTGGCTGCTCTTTCAAAACAAGAAATCTTTTTGCTTTTGCATAGTAATAAATCTTGTATTTCCTGACCAGCACAATCGTTATTTGTGGTCAGAGAACAGAACTCCTTCCCCAGCTGATCTGTGCTGTGACCTGCAGCTGGACAGCTCCAGACTGGAGAAGGGTGGTAGGTGGGAAAAGGCAGCTCATGAGCCACCTACAAACCGTCCCACAGGTCCCTTCTCAGCTGAAGGCTGTGCATTAATATTTATCACAGAATCCCAGAATGGTTTGGGTTGCAAAGGACCTTAAAGTTCATCCAGTTCCAGCCCCTGTCAAGGGAAGAGACACCTTCCCATAGACCAGGTTGCTTTTCTTTATATTTATATTAAAAAAGCTGTAACAGCAACTTCCAGTGTGAATTTGGGGATGGGGTGAGCAGGCTGTGAGATCCCAGCATTCCCTCTGATCAGTCAGTCTGTGCATCTCAGACAGGGCTGGGTTTGGTCCTGGCTCAGATTTCCTTGGCTTTGCTCATTTCTGAATCCCACACCTCTTGTGTCATCCCTTTGATGAGATTTGTTGTTGCTGCACATTTATTTTTGTGTGTACAGCCAGGAGTTTTCATTCACTGCTCTATAATGTGACTTCTGTGAGGACTTTGTTCCACATTTTAGTGGACCATAAAATGCCACTAGAAAAATTTCTTTTTAACAAAACTGACGTGGCCGTGGCCTCCTTCCTGGTCTGAGGGAAATGACACAACAATCTTCCTCCAGCATAATAATAATTTTGTAGTTATTGTCTTGATTAAAACTGCCTAAAAATGTTGTGTCAAATCTTCCTTCTTACTCCCACAAAAACGTCATTTAAAGAACACCAATAAAACACATCCCTACAAACCTTGGGGCATTTTTCTCCAGAGCTACTCAAAGCCAGTCAAGGTATTTTGTTTCTTTATTGTCTGATTTAAGATTTTTGTTTCCAGTTTACTTTTCCCCCCATATTTTCATATGCTTTGTCCCACTGTGCAGTGTGTTCCCCGAGTGACTAAATGAGCTGGTTAACTGTGGGTCACGAGAACAGCGAAGCTTTGCAGCACCTTTTAGCAAAAACCCACTTTGATGCTTTTCTAATGGGAAGAGCATTTAAAAACAGTACACAAGTGGTGTCAAAGTAGAGTTTGTAAGAATTCTGCTTTAAAAAAAATGAATTCCGTTTGGTTTAGCCAGATTTGCAATCAGAGGGCACTGTGGGGTGTGTGGAGTGAGGTTTGGCTGTTTGGGGCTGATTCCCAGGTCCCGTTTGGTTCCTGATCCTCCCTTGGGAAGCCTCACCCTCTCGGCCTCAGAAGGTGAAACTCGGCTGATTTCTGTCCTGTTCAAGTGCCCCCTGTCCCTCCTGCTGCCATTCCCAGGATTTCAGTGGGACTGGGAGGTGCCAGGCCTGGCTGGTGCCGGGGTGACCCCGGGGGTTCCCTGGATTCCCGCCTGGCTCCGGGTGCTCCCTGTCCACATGGGTGACTCTGTTCATTTATGGAATTGTCCTGCTCCAATTCCTCCTGAAAAATACAGTTTAGAGGAGTATTGTCAAAAATTCTGTCTCTCTCTCTCTACTTTATTATCCCCTCATTTTTTTTGTCATTTAACTCCAATTATGGGATGCTAAGTGCTTTTGGAAATTTCATTGTTAATATCTTCTTACAGTGCTATTAACGTAAATCAACGTTAATAGTGTCCCAGCAAGTATAAAAGCAATCAAAAATTCAGTACTCACGAATCATTCTATAATTTCAGCATAAAATGTTAATAGAAATAAAATCCAATACCATAAAATATCAGCAAATTCAACTTTAAATACATGTGATGAATTACTTTACCACTCTGCAGCATCCCCTGGACTTCTGCAACAGGAAACTTCTTCTTGGCAAAGGTGTCCCCCCGTCACTCCCTCGGTGTTGCCTTCCCAGCACAGGGATCGTCCTTTGCTCCAATTAAAAACCCCTCCCCACTTGTGATGCAGCATCTGTGTGCAGGTGCTCTCTGGTAATGGGAAGGATTACCTGGAATCTGTTAACTTATTCCAGCTAATGGGAACTCCCTGCTCCTTCCCTGCCATCAGCCCGGCTCCGAGAGCCGCATTTACCTTTTATTGAGATTGGGATTTTCTTACTGACAAATCTTTTTAAATTGGAATTTAGTTGCTGAAGATCCATCAGTTATTTCAAGGAAACTGCTGGGAGAATGGTATAGATTTCTCAAGAAATACAACTGTCTGCCTGAAAATTCAAATTAAAATTACCATGAAAAGGAAAAGTAAATCCCCCAAGCGATACCTGAACGAGTGTTGGGTATTTAACCTCTGATTTATCACTCCAGCAGGCCAGAGTCTTTTGATTTTGCTTGTTTTAATTCCCTTGCTTTAGTGGATTTGGGCTATTTGTGCTGCAGTCTTTACAAACACGTTGCAGACCCCTGTGCAGGTAGAGGTGGGTCCAACACCTGCAGGCAGTGCAGGGTCAGCTCTCGTTTCTCTGTTGGCAGACAGGAGGCCCCACACGAGTCTGGCATTCCTGTGATCACGGGAGATGAAAGGGACAGTGCAGTGCCTGTAAAGGGAGTTTATTTCAGCAAGGATCATCTGGTCATTACGTGGATTCCTTTTCAGTCCTTATTCCTTTTTCTCCATTATCTTGGTGTAGTGTCTGTGCTTCAGCCTCTGGATTGGGCCCGTTCTGCTCTCTTGGTTCTCTTTCTTCTTTCTCCCTCGTTTCCCGTGGGGTTCCTCACCTGCAGATCTCTGCAGCAGAGTTTTACAGACACTTTGAAGAGTGAGGGGGATTTTTGTGACACTTAGAAAATACTTGCACGATGTTCAGAGAGTTTCTGGTATCTCTCTCTGTCTCATAAAGGATATCAGCAGCTAAACTGTTCTGTCGTTGTTGTCTTTGTAACAAGCACCAGATAAACCAGAGGCACCAGAACCTTTGGGTTTTTCCAGTTTGGGTACGTTGCCCTGGAAAGTTAAGGTAAATGATTAAGAGCTCATTTGGATCCTCATGTCTTACTAATTCTTTTATACAGAACTTCTAAATGCAATTTACATTATAATAAAGCAAAACCACCCATTTTTGTGAGCATTTCATTCTGATGACACACAGAATTACCAAAATCCTCCTTAAAATGGACTTCATGGCCATTACATCTCTGTAAACAGTGGCAGCCAACTCAGGACCCATCCAGGCCCCCCAAACCAGCTGGAGTGGCTGTGGGAGCTGCCTGAGCTCTGCTGGGCTGGGAGTGGCTCTTCTGGTTGTCCCACCTGACCTCAGGAAAACTGTTTTCAGCAACTGAACTAACGTGTAATCCAGTCTGTTATTTATTGCTGGTTTGATACAAAACATTCTTCTTTTTGAAATCAATGGAAATCGAAGGCTTTCTTCTCTGGCAGGGACTGTTTCTCTGGAATTCAGTGAGTGTTGGATGGGCACTAAAGCAGAGGGGCCTTGTCCAAGATTAATGGCTTGAAACCCACAGCAGCACCTTCCTCAGGGTTTCAGCTGAAAATCTCCATGAGATTGAGGTTTTTAACATGCTGCTAAAAACCTTAAACATCTCCTTTGATTCTTCTTCCCCTATTTCCTGTCTTCTGCTGAAGCAGGAGTTTTGCAGGTTCTGGTCTCCATCTCACCTGTTGACGATCACAATATCGTGGAAAAACTACTTCTTTCATCTACTTTTTTTAGAATTAATGACTTCAGTAAAGATCTGTCGGGGAGGGATCAGTGACCAGTTCAGGAGTTGCTCACCCTCGTGTTTGCCATCGAGCCACAGGAGGAGCAGAGGGAGCACAGGCTCTGCTGGGCTCTGCTGGTGTCCAGGGTCCCAAATCCTGCTCTCTCCTGCTCAGGGAGCTCAAGTGCTGCTTTTCTCTTGAAAAATAGAGCTGTGCCAACGCTGCTCATTGGGCTTTCTGAAAGGAGAGTCAGAGGTGATCCTGCAGGTTGGTGAGAACAAAAATTCCCCGTATTCAATGAAATGATATTAATTAAACATCAGAACAAGAAAATACAGATGTGAAAAGTTAAAAAATACTTTTGTCAGTAACTCAGCCCCAAGGTGGTGTGTCTGAGAGCCTTCAGATCGAGGTTTGCACGTGCCTTTGGCAGATGGTGCTTCCAGAAGCCCCAGACCCAACAAGGGCACCCAACATCAGGAGGGTGTTGCTCTGGGGCCTCGTCCTGTGCCACCTCCTCTGCCAGAGGGAAGGAGTCCTGGAAGCTTCAAATCAGTGCTAATTGTTCAGATTTCTTGTACTTAATGGGTGCTTGTGAGGAACTCAGTTCTTGCAGTCAGAACATAGATCTATGAACTTTTTGAGTATGTTTTAGTGAAAAATGGTATTTTTCCAGATGTTTCAACACTTTCAGGTCTGCTCTCTGCCACTGTTAGTAACTGGAGACTTTCAGTGCTGTGTAACATTTACTTTGTAAAAATTCTTGATTCCTCTTCCCCATGGGGAGTGGTGGGACGGCTGTGTCGGGGGGTGGCTGATGGACCCTGTGTC
>JAJPCS010000230.1:1403854-1455223 GCA_021164005.1 Willisornis vidua nigrigula
GCCCAGCCCCCCAGGGGGACAGGCACGCTCGGGGTTTGCAGCGCCACAGATCACCATATTACAAGGAAGCAAAAGAAACACTCTTTAATCCTTTCAAAGCCCAATAATATTATGTATATTGACTGAAGCCCTGTGGAGTGGGCCTGGCAGGGCTGTTTCATTACTGTGCACGCTGTAGCCTGGCTACCTTTGAAAAGTAACCAATATCGAGGGCCACTTGACATTTGCAAAGGATTATGGGTGTCCTCTCCAGCTCTTCTCGAGTTCCCAAATTTACAATGGTCTTAATTTAAAAGTTAAGCCAGGGGATCAGTTGCTTAGTCTGCTGCTGGGCTGCCCTTTAAGAAAGGAAAAAGAAAGGGGGGGGGGGGGGTGTGCCTGGGCAGAGGCAGGGCTGGGAGCAGCCCTTGTGAGCTGGTGTTGCCATTCGGCAGCCACGGGCTGTGCCATGAGTTGTGCCATGGGCTGTGCCACGGGCTGTGCCATGGACTGTGTCATGGGCAGGGCTGGGAGCAGACCTTGTGAGCTGGTGTTGCCATTCGGCAGCCATGGGCTGTGCCATGGGCTGTGCCACGGGCTGTGCCATGGGCTGTGCCATGGGCAGGGCTGGGAGCAGCCCTTGTGTGCTGGCATCGCCATCCTGCAGCCATGGGCTGTGCCATGGGCGGTGCCACGGGCCGTGCCATGGCCAGGGCTCTGCAGCAGCCCCTGGGCTGGGAGCAGCAGGACTCATTCCTGCAGGTGCTGCTGAAGTGCAGGGACAGCAGCAGCTGGTAATGAGTTGGTGAAAATGAAAAAGGGACATAAGTAGCTTCTTTAGCAAATCCCCTGGAAATGACATGGAGCCTCTGGGATCGATCGGATCGATCCCTCCGAGGGCTGCAGGCTCCTCTCATCCGACTGCAGGGAAAACCATACTGTTATTATCAGCAAAACTCAGGGAAAAGCTGCTGGAGAGCGGCACTCTGGGCACTCTGCCTGGGTCCTGCCGTGGCAGCTCCGGGCCTGGCACACAGGGCAGGAGCACCGGGAGCGCCGCCGTGCCTGGCACTGCCGCCTGTGCCACGCCATGGCGATGCCTGGTGGGCCCTGCCCATCTGGGTCAGCTCAGGGCTCGCCTGCAGGGCAGCTGTGGGGTTTGGGCTTGCAGGATCCCCCCAGGAATGGGGTTGGAGGGAGTCAGGAGGCTCTGCCAGGCTGTCGGGGTTCCTCCCGCCGTGTATGGGCTGTCATCGCTGGGGCTGCTGATCTGCTCCGGAACTCTTTATGGGATTCATGTAATTAGTTTCATACCCTTCATCTGCAGCACAGTCTGAGCTTCCCAGACAGCCCCAAGCTGCCTCCTCCTGTGGAGGATGTCGACACCCCAGTCCTGCAGCTAAAGCTCTGCTCTCAAAGTGGAACAATCCTCAAACCCCAACTGCTGTGCCTTCTCCAGACTCTCCAGAAACAGAATGAGGAAAGTTTTGCTCTGAGCCTTACCCTGGGAAGAGTGGTCTTAAATCTTCCAGTTGTATCCGTGAGTTCAAGGGGCCTTTCCTTGAAGAATTCAACATTTCTTTGTTTATGTTTCTATAATCCTGTTGGGGAAAAGGGGCAATAAATTAGTTTTATTACATGTGTCCTGGGAAGTGTGCAGGCCAGGCTCAGAGATGCCAAAGCAGGTGTGTCTGACACTCCCTGGGATCGTGTCAGGGCATGTGGAGCACGGCCTGGGCTGGGGGAGCCCGAGAGGGACCCCGGGAGCCTGTGCTGGTAGGTGGGCTCCTGTGGGTGCCCGTGGGTGCAGGGAGGGCCCCCTGAGCTCCTGGAACCCTCCAGGCTTTTGGGATCTCTGGGCTGTGCTGAGAAAGGGAACGGCTGGGACATGTTACTGGTGTTTGTGTGGGGCTTGTCCTGCACAAACTGTGATCCTCTGGCTCTGTTGGACACAGTGTTTAAACTAAAGGGCATCATTAGAGAGGTGTGTTGATACAACTGCGTGCTGTGCATACACCCTCTTTCACAGGGATGTGAGGATATTTATTTTACCCACTGAAAGTTTGCCCGTTTGTGGAAGGCCTAATTCTCAGGAGTTCCAGGCATCAGTGCTCCCACAGAATCAATTAAACCAACAGCAGCTTAGTGTTTCCAAATCACAAATCTTAGAGGACTTAGACGTGCTCGTATGTGACCTTTGCAGCAAGACTGTAAGTTTTGAAATACAACCATTGAGGAGTATGAAATAAAACCATGAAATGAGCTAAAGTTAGAACAGTGTTATGGAAATATGTGTAACAGTTGTTGTCTGAATGGTTTATGATAGTAAAAATAGGGAGAGATCAGCTGCTTCAAATTCATAAACTATTCAAATGAACACGCAGTACTTCTAAAAATTTTATTGTCTGGAAAATTTCATTAATTTTGGATGCATTTGACTTTGCCTTCATAATGAGCTAAATTGATGGACTCTCTCCAACAGTGTCAATACCTGAGATGTGCATTGTCCATCCAGGGTGTAGGACGTTGCTGTCGGGTGGGAACTGCCAAGACACGGCAGGGCTGTGTGAGGGTGGAGAGGGTGGGCAGGTGACTGTCAGAAACCTGCTGGGACTCCTCCCAAGATGGGCTTAAACAGATCTCTGGGCACCATCAGGTAACAGAAGCTGAATTTTTCCTGTGTGCCACTTGCAAACACACAACAAAGGGGAAGTCCTCATTATTCCCAGGACTTCTGTAGAAAAGTGTCCTCTCCCTGCTGATTCCTCCCTCATCTTCGTTCCAGCTCCCAGCCCAGACACTCACAGAGCTTTGGCATGTTCCCTCCATTGCCCTTTCTGTCAGAACAGTCTGGCAGCTTTTGGGAGCCCCCTGAGCCACCATGCAGGTCCCCCAGCTGTGCTGGCCCCTGCTCCAGGTGCTGCAGGTCACTGGGGGAGCAGGGAACACACGTGTGTTTGCTGAAGGTACTTTACAAATCAATACTTGTTTTTGAACTCAGGTCAATAGGAATAACTCAGAAACACAACCAAAAACTACTGCAGCCCTAAACCAGCACTTTCAGAGTATCCATTTGGTTGGAGTGTCTGTTCCTGGCGTTATTCACACAGCACTGAGGAACAGTTTCACTCAGTCAAGACTGTCAATGACTGTGCACACCCACCAAGGGCAGGTGTGCACAGAGGATGGGAGTACAAAGGATGAGTGTGCACAGAGGATGGGTGTGCACAGAGGGTGGGTGTGCACAGAGGATGGGAGTACATGCACAGAGGGTGAGTGCGGGCTGTGAGATGGACAAAGCATTTCATGTAGTGTGGGGGTTGTAAAAGGTTCCTGTAAGGTCATTCCTGTTTATCTTGAAAGTTACAGACTAAAACATATTGTTGTGTGTCAGTAGATATTGGTATCATTAACTTGGCCTCATTAGCACTTACAGCATTATGTAAATACTTGACAGTTTTAAACAGCAATAGTTGAAGGTACTAGTTTGTTTCAAAGCAGTAAAAACTAAACAAACCCAGAAACCCACTCTGGCCACTGGATGAACTGGAGACCCTTCTGGTTCCAGCAGTTCTAAATGTTGTGATTAACTCCTCAGCTTTGCCTTTACTTAGAAAAGGTTTTTCCATCTTTAATTTAGTGGTAAGATTTCCCAAAGAAAAAGAGAAAAAGCCATCTCTGTTTACTCCCCCTGGAATCAGGTTGCTTTTCGTTGTGCTCATGCTGTGACCCTCAGTTAAAGGTGTGTGTAGAGTGTGCCAGGAGCACCTTGAGCTGCAGGAACAGCCTCCAGGCCAGCAGGGTCCCCCCAGCCCTGCTCTCCTCTCCCTCCACAGGGACATCAGGGACCTGCTGGGGTCTCTGTCCGTCGCTGAAGAAGCAATTACATATTATTTTTGGGGGGGTGGTTCAGGTCATTCTCCCTGATGCAAACCAGAATAAAATACCTCAATCTTATAAGTATTTCTGTCTTCTTAGGGATATTTTCCAGAGGAAAAAATGCCCCTTTAATCAGCTCTCCTTGGAGAGAAATTGTCTTCAGTTTCAGATTCTGCTGTTGCCCACCACAAAGCATTTCTGCTGTGGGTACACCTGGTACCAGGAGAAAGATGTGCCCTTCCAGCTCCTCAGTTAACCCCCCTGAGGGTCCTCACACATTTTATTTTGTATTACTTTTATCTGTTCTTTGCAGTACAGCTGGTAATAAAATATCCTAAATATCCACCTATGAAGGTTCTCAAAAGATCCTTCATTAGATGAATTTTCTAAGTCTTACATATGTTTTTGCTGGTAATGAGACTCATTTTTCTTGGGCTTTTGATGTTTCTGGACAATGAATCGTGGCTGCTCACGTTGGGTCCTGTCCCCTCAGACTCGTGTTCTCCTGCAGGGCAAAGACTTCCCACACATGCAGGTGCATCAGGCTGACCCAGGGTTCATGAGGCCTCTAGGCCTTGCCCAGAAGTCATCTCAGACTTCCACATCAATCCTTTTTCTCCTAAATTATAGTTGAGTGAGAGGAAAGCCAGGCTAAAAGGTCAAGATTGTCCATAGTAATGTTATTCCAGCCACAGAGGAACAGACATGGCAGAATGTCTCAAGGATCTTGCATGTGGACAGCACACTCAGGGTCGTGGTGGGACTCTTGGAGCCCGTCCTGTGCAGGGCCAGGGGCTGGATTTGATGAGCCTTGTGGGTCCCTTCCAACCCATTCTCAGTTCTCTGATTCTGTGATTTTGTAGTTTACGTGGAAAGAAGCAAAGGCCAGTCTGTATGGACTCAGTTTTCCTGAAGTGATTGGAAGCACTGTCGGTGTGTGATGTGAGCAGGATCAGACCCTCTGATAGGATTATTTCACTAAGCACTGGCTGATTTCCTGCAGGAGCATCCCAGTGTGGGAGCTCTGAGGAGCAGAGTGAAGAGGGAACCTTAGAGCATCACGTCATGCCAGGGACATCTTGTCTGGCCAAAGTGAGCCCAGCCCTGCCACAGGTGCCTGCTCTGAGCTGCTCAGAAGGACAGAAACGTGGACAAGGCCTTACAGAGGCAGCAGTTACTTGTCTCAGTGCAAGAGGAGCTCTTGGCAGTTCCCTGTTGCCTTCTGTCACCCACCCATCCAGACCAGTGGTTGTCTCCAGCTACAGCAAAAGGAGCCTTAGTTCAGCTGCCATATCAGGACATGCATTATTCATTTCTTGGGGTTTAGCCACACACTTCACAGTCCCTTATTTGCTGTATGTGAGACTAATTTTGGGGGTAAAATTTGCTCTAACTCAATTTGGCTAAGGAAAACATGGTGAGAATTCAGGGTATGCTGTGCCTGCAGCTGCTCAGATTTCCTCCTGACTATCAAGTTTGTCAGTTTGTCATCTTTCCTGAAGAACTTGTTGCCTACCTTTGGTATCTCAAGTGAACTCCATGATCTCACCCTGAGGTGTTAAGAATCGCTGAGGGCTATCAGGACTTGTGTAAATTACAGTGATGCAGACAGCACGTTGGAAAATCAATAAGTAATGAAATAGTACTGCAGTGAAGTAGCCAAGAGAGCAATGGGTGAAAAAATCCCAAGGACTCAGTTTCATTTTGTCAAAGTATAAAAGATAATGTTCTGCTGTGATGCTATAAAATCATCCCCACTGGCCAAAGAAAATTGAAATACAGAGGAGCAGAGCGAGGTGCGGGTGCGCTTCCTCCCGGATCCTGTGCCCCCTGCCCGTGGTGGGGATGCTGGGCAGGCACTCACCTTCCAGGGACGCTGGGAGGGCTCCTCTGCCCGCTGGGGACTCATGTCAGCTCCTGGCAGCTGGTGCTTAAGCCTCTGTCTAATTCCCAGTAATCCTCACATCTCCCCATCCCGAGTTATCTCAGACAGGCGAGCCGGGAAGCACCAGCAGAACGTTTGCCCTGGGAACCAGCACCCCGTGATGCCTTCCCAGTGCTCTGAAGGGAACAGTCACAGGTTTGGGTCACCTTGCATTGTCCTCCTTAGCCTGAGACTGCACGTTTCTGAAATGCAATACTGACAGTCAAGGGAATTTCTCTGTGGGTGAATCCCTCAGGTTTGGTTCTCCATGATGGCCATGCCCTCAGCTCGCTCTCTCTATCCCATGGCAACGTCTGCACATCTTTCCATCTCGCTGGCACGTTCAAGAAGAGCAGTTGGCTCCAAAAGAAGAAAAATATTGAACTGAAACAAATTTTCCCAAGTCGGCTGTTGCCATGAGAGTCTTTCTCTTAAATCCATAAACTATGAGCTTCTCTCAAATGAATTCTTAGAGTTGATGAGTTTTTTCCACATGGATCTGTAAGATAGTTAAAATGTATTTAAACAAAATGAATGAATGAAATACCACTAAATCAAATGTGTCTTGTGGAAGATAAACCAGCATTTTGTGTGAAGAGAGTCCCCCCACTTCAGGCTTTCTGGCTAATCAGCCTATTATCCTCTCTGTAGATCTGTGAAAGGAGTTGGTTTTAAAAGACACTGAGCTGCTCTTTGATCCCAGGAGACCGAACAGCCACGTTGGGTAATGGTCCTGCACAGATTTTTCTGTGGCTGCTTTTGCCTGTGCTTTCTGCCTGGAAAGGTGGGTTTTGTGTCAGCTTCTGGGGCAGACCCTGCCAGAGGCAGCCAGAGAAATGCAATGCAGTCCTTGGGGAACGAGGAGACAACGTGGTTTCCTTACTGTGCACCAGTGATCTCTTTGATAAGGATCGATGCTCGCTGGGTGAGCGGGCGCGGGACTGGCGCGTCCTGGGGGAGCCCGAGCTGTGCTGGGGAGCAGGGACAGCAGGGCATGCTGGCTCCATGGCATGGGTGCCAGTCCCTGCCACTCACCACAGGCCTTTCTTACCTTCCACGAGTTCACTCCATTATGGGGCGGCGGGTAATGAACAGCCGCCGTCGCCCCAGCGAGTCTGCAGGGCCGTGGCAGGAGCTCGTGCTCAGGCATTCAGCAACCCCGGGCTGGGCTGCAGTGAAAAGAGCCCATTAACTTCAGTGACTTTGGAGAGGGCCCTTTGTTCTTTTCAAAGTTGTTATGGGTTACAGAACTCAAAAGCCTCTTTTCTTGCCCATTATTAATGCAGTGCAATGAATCACTGTATTTGGCACGGACACTTCGGAGCGTTCCAGATACTGCAGGACTGTTTGCAAGGAGGGAGCATGGAAATACTGAGAAGATCTCAAGGAATTTGGTGGAGCTGAATAGGCACACCTTGGAAGCAGAAGGCACTTCTTTACATGGAAGCATCCTGTTGGTGTAAACTGGAATGTTCCATCGTGCATTCATGCCAGAATCTGGGAGGAGATGTTTCTAAGCCAGTGACAAGTGCAGCTCGTTGGCCTTCCCGTGCTGTGGGACACGGCGCGTGGTGTCCAGGACACTCTCCAGGCTGGGGACTCCAGCTGGGATGCAGAGCTTCCTTCCCTGCCTTTTCCCATCCCCCTGACAAGTCATCTGCTCTCACTGTGAACTCCATGAGTCTGACCAGTATTCCTGTCCTGGGCACAGATCCTGAGCCATTCTGTGATGATGTTCCACAGCACAAACACCTGGTGGTTACACTGCCCATTCCACAGTGCTGCTTCCAGCTGCTCCTGTCTTTGTCTGGCATAAACCACTTTGACTGGCAATTCTCCATGTCTGCTCTAGGCTCTCTTTTTTTCTCCCACCAATGAAATTGCTGATTCCTTTAAAGAAAAAATGAGGAATACACTGGTTTGTTTATATTTAGGAATTCTGCTAAGCTTTTCCTCAGAAATCTCCAGCCCAGATTTCAAACACGACATTTGGCAGGCAGTGGATTTTGCATGAGATTTATCTTTTGTTTACCCACATTGTAAACTTTAAGAAAATTCCAAATCCTGCACTTCTCAGGTGTGCAGGAGGATGGGGTTAGATCAGACAGGTGTCCAGGGGACTCCATTCGTGGTGGGCACACTTCAGCCAGGTGTTGAGGTTGCCCCTCAGTTCCAGGTCAGAGCTGTTGCTGTATCTCACTGAGGTGCTTGTGTGAGGCATGTGTGATGCTCTAAAGAATTTCCTTGTGTTCAGTGGATAACATTGGGTTTGGCACTTCTCCTCCTGTGGGAAGGAGGAGCCTCTGGTGTCCGTGTAACATGGTGGGCTCCACAGCACCACGTGGGGTCTGTCCTCGGGCACTTTGCCAGGGAGGGAGAGAATCATCCTCAGTGGAGGGGACAAGGCAAGATCATCCATATCTGGCTCTGCATTGACAGAGCCAGATGGTGTGGTGGCACCACCTTTCTCTGGGGTTGCAGGCGGGTGGGAGCAGGAGGAGGCTCAGGCCCTCTGATGGAGGAAGAGGAGGTGGCTGGTGCTGAGCTCAGCCAGGCTCACCGACAGTGATGTTGGACATCAGGGACAATGAAAACAGCAAATCACGTTGGCACAGCGTGGTGACACCATGGTGGTGTCGGCATGACCACGGGTGCCCGTCCAGCCGGCCCTGGGCAGCTGTGGTTCCTGGGCTCCGAGTGACCCCTGCTGGGGCAGCACTAGGGAGGAGCAGGAGGAGCAGGGTTGGGGTGGAGGATGTGCTGGCTGCAGGACCCCTCCTTTGTCTGCTCCAGAGGTTGGAAGCAGCAAATCAGCCTAAGAAAAGGAGAAGAAAGGATTATTTGATGGTTAAGATGGTTGAATGCTGCCTTGGAAAACTGATTGTTTTCCCTTCCTTTACCACCTTTTCTCCTTTGTGATGCTGGTTAATTCACTTCAACCTAACTTTTCACAGACTGTTACTAATTGGGTATTCTTCAATTTCTTCATGGTTCATTTGAGATGCAGGGCTCTGAATTTGTACTCAACTGCTGCTGAAGACCATTTTGGACACATAAGGAGTGATCTGAGAAAATAGTTTGTAGCCCTCTCTTAATTGGGCATCCACAGTTAGAAGATACATTTCCTTTAATCACTGTAGATCTCAGCTCCTCAGAGGGTGCAATGGAGGTAATAACAGCACCTTGGATCACAAGGGATTTGAGGAAAATCTTACAAGGAATTTAATAACTTGGACGTCAGAGCAGCATTTGAATTGTATCAAGTAATAAAGGGAGCCCTGCCCTGAGCAACCACGGGGAGATATGTTTGTCTGTTCTGTGTAATGTGTCAGAACTGAGGAAATGGGGGGGAAATAGTGTGGCCCCCAAATTAGAGTCTGTGTAAGGGGGGAGGGGGTCTCTGCATTCCTAATCCAGTCCTTTTCATGTGCCTTTCTCTGGTCTGTCATTAACAGCCTGTTTAAGTGTCTCTGTCTCCTCACACAGTATCTCCAGCCAAAGTCCTTTTTCCAAGAAAATCTTAAAGCTTAATTCCTTCCATGCACATATAAAATGGAATAAACCAAGAGGATAAACAACATTTTTTGGAAAGGTGATTCACAAGGAAATATTCTGATTCACATCACAATGTAATTGCTCATTCTTGTCTTCCTGAGCTTCCCTCTCCATGAGCACCTCTGTTCTATTTATACACATCTTCCATTACTGATATTCCTATGCAACACAAATCTAAAACTCAGTTTGGGAGATCTTCTATATCAATTTAGAAATCGGTTTTCTGTGAGTTTTTCATTTAGTAAAATCAAATTGCATAAACCTTGGTGGAAAGGTAAATGTGGAGGAGCTCACCACGCAGAGCACCTTCACTGCTAAATTTGAGAGCATCCCCAAAATTTCATACTCACAGGGCTGTGTGAGCAATAGATCAGCTAGACAAAAACAGAGTGAGCATTTCTGCTTCACCCAGAGGATGTGACAAACTGAGCAGCTCAGGGAGCAGCTCCTCCTGCTCCAGGTGCTGCTCCGTGGGTGTTGGAGCCAACGGCGGCTCTGGAGGCACCGGTGCCAGCGTTAGGTGTGCAGTGCCAGGATGGTGCTGGGCACACTGGGCTGGCTCTGTGTTTGCAGACAGGCTTCCTGAGGATGTCCAGGGCTGCAGGAGCAGCCGAGGGCACTGCCCTGGAGAGCTCAGCCCAGGCTGGGCAGAGCCATCGCCAGTGCCGGCGGAGGGTCCCCCGAGCTCTGCCACCCACCTCGCAGAGTGAGCTGCAGGGGCCCGAGAGGGATGGGAACTGCATTGTCATCAGAAATGGCCTTTTTTGGTTTTGAGGACAGAAAGTAAAGCAACCAAAGGCAAGTGGTGTTTAAAGGCTTGCTATAGCTCTTGCTGCTGGGAGCCCTAAAATCGTGACGCGACGCCGTCAGAGCTCCTCCGAATGACTTGATGAAGGTTTTTTTGTTTTGGTTGCTGCGCTCTTGGGACTCATTGGAGTGGCAGGATTAAAATTAATTAGAGGCTGTTTGGAGGGGGCTTTGGAAGATGGCCTGGGGCTATACTTCAGTCTGGTTGTTAGAAGCAATATCATCAGCGCCTCCTGTTCCAGGGAACAGCCTGCGCTGGGGCGGCTGCGGGAGCCACACAACATCCAACGCAGACATCAGAGCAAAGACTCCCTCCCAAAGAGATTACTTACCACAAAACCAGTGGATCTACCTGCTGACAACCCCAGAAATATGTCTTGTTTCATTTTATGGTTCCTAAAAGAGGCTGCTTTATGAAGCTCTCCAGAATCTTGATGAAATACCCATGCGAGGATGTTCATTTTCCTCCCTTCTTACCATGAATTATGTTGATTAGTGTGGCTGGGAGGAGAGGAGAGGGAGAGCTCTGCTCCAGCAGCTGGAGTTTGGTTCATTTGCTCTGTTTAGCAAAGAATGGGCAGCCGAAGCCACCAGTGGGGAAATGGGCAAATAACCATTTCAAACCACTCATCAACCCAACTTTGAGTTTTCCTCATTGAGGAGGGTCAGTTGCAGAGCAGACAAAGTGCCACATCTCAGAATTTGTGTCCCGTTTTCAGATGGTTTGTGCATTTGTAGACTCGTAGATAACCCTTTATAGTCATTCCCTCTGTACAGGAGGTTAATACTTACCTGATCTGGATTCCAACTCTGACAAAGTAGAATGCAAGAATTTAAACTTTTAGGGTGGATTTTAACTTTCAGTAGGTCCTGCTGAGTGCCTGAGAGCTGCCACGACATACCCAGTTGCTGACTGGGTATTACCTTGGTTCAGTAAAGGTGAGACAATACCTTGGTTCCTACAGCAGGAATTAATAGAAGTAGCTAAAAGTTGTCAGTTAACAGTGGTAATAACTGTCAAAAACTGGTGAACTCATCCTGCTCCAAGTACAGCCAAAATTTCTCCAATTCTCATTTTTTTTCAGATTTCCTTTTCCATTCCAGCAATATCTCCTAATCAAAGGTGCTTAAATGTGCAGGAAGAACCAGTCCCTTTAGTGTGTTTTTTCTACTCCATATCCTGTGTGCTTTGGAAGAAAGTAAACCAATTCACACGAGGCAACATCATTTGGTGCCACTGTTCACTCTTCTTAGTGAGTCACTCCAGAATGGGCATTATTTTCTCAGGAAGAGCTGTATCATCATGGCATTCTCAGAATTTCAACACTGGTTTAGAAATACATGTTTTTTCATATTTCAGGAGCAGTAATTGTGTTGTTTTCTCTCAGCATCTCAGGATAAGTACATTATTAAAGGTGAATATTTAGTGCTAAAAATACAAAAGAGCAGACCAGCTACTCTAGGAATTATACGTACAATAAGTAGTTTCCCCTAAATTTTCCCAAACTAACAAGTAATTGTTTAAAAGTGTAAAGGACGTAATTCAGAGCTGCAGAACACAGCACTTGGTTCTAGAAAACAACAGAGAAGTCTTTGGGGTCTTGGTTGGTAAGTCATTCCCATCTTCCCTGGATGTGTCTGTGAAGCACTAAAATGAATGAGGGAAGACCATGGTTATTTCTGCAGGTATTTTCTCTGGCCAAGTTTCTGGTTTGAGGAGATGTGAGCTGGGCTGGCACCGTCAGGGAGCCCTTCAGCAGAGCCCTCCCTGTCCCCTCTCCCCCTGCACATTCCTTGCAAACAGAATTCATTATCTGCTCCCAGCATTGCAGCTCTCGGAGTTCAATGTCAGCAGCGAGTCAGGAAGGGGCAGGCGGGTCAGGGATTAGGACTCGGAACTGGCCTTGACGTTTCTCTGCAGGATGATCTGCTGTTTGCATCAGCCAAGGGGAAAAATCCCGGCCCCTCTATCCTGGGAATGATCAGGATGGGAAAATGTCAGTCTGGGGGCTGACAGAGCTCAGATAAGGGTGTGATGGAAATGGCAGGGAGTGAGGAGACAGGGGCAGATACACAAATGCTGCCATTGTAAGCTTAAAATTTCATTTCTAAGTGTATTTGCCAGTGCACGTTCTGTTTCCTTCCAGCATTGCAGACTGTGGGCTCCTTTTTCAAGCAGTTTCATTTTAAGAAAGTCTGAATCTATTTTTATTTGATTTGATTTTACAAGTTCTGGAAAGGTCATCCTGCCTGGCCTGGAAGCTGCAAATACATTCACTCCCACAGAATTACTTAAAAGCACGAAAATAGTTTCCACTTTGCAGAGTCTCCACACATTCTCGGAGCTACCAGCTTGGTCTGAATTCTCAGGCTTAGGACAGGGTGGAAACAAAATGTTTAGATCAAAATATTTTTGAAGTGTGATGCCCTCTGAAGACAAATTAAATACCTGCTCAATAAAAAATCCCTGTGCTAGGAAGGATTTCAGTTGTTCAAGTTTCCATGCCCGTATTATAAATTTGGTAATTTTGGAGAGAAAACTAATTATATTACTCATACTGGGTTTAGTGTTTCATCCAAATAATGCCAGCAGGGCAGGTGCTGAGCTGTGCCCATGTGCCCACCCTGCAGCTTCAGTGGTCCCTCCACAGTGGGGGTGTGGTGAGTGACATCACCTGAGCACCTGCTCTCACAGAGGCATTTCAGGCTGCCTTGATGTGCTACCAGAACATGTGGTGTAGAGGCAGAAAATCAGCCAAGGAATCACAGAATAATTCAGGCTGGAAGAGCTCTCTGGGGATCATCTGGGCCAGGCCCCTGCTCAAGGCAATTACAAATAGATCAAGTTGCTCAAGGACTTGTCCAGTCGAATTTCTGCTCGGTGCAAACACAGACTAACATGAGCCTTCCATATCTTGTGGTTCTGCATTGTCTGATATGGACAACGGCAAGAAATTTTATCTGCTGATGGCAAGCACCAAGTAAAACCTCTTTACTCTCACCTCAGATGTGCCACAACTCTGCCTGGGGGAAGCTAATTAAATAGATACAAATAAACATAAGATGCATGAAATAATACCACAAACATCCATAGTAGTTACAGAAATAACTGCACGTGACTGTAAAGTGACAATAACAAAATGCAGGTGAAAAGGAAAGATCTGCTTTGGATGGTTCCAGCTCTGTGCACAAGTCCAAAGAGACATGAAAGTCCTCGTGCATCCATCTCACTTGCTGAGGCTGCTGGAATCCTGTGCAAGCCTTCCTCAGAGTAAGGGTGGAAATTAACTGTAATTAACGCCATGCACTTTCTCTTGTTCTCCTTAGTCCACATTTCCCAGTTCTGCTCAGATATTTTCTACCTGGAGTCTGTAATTTTAATCTAACTGTGTCTGTTTTCAGCTCTTGCACTGACATCATTGTCATTCAGACACTCAAAGACAGTTCTCTGGGTTTGTGCCCCCCTTCCCTGGCTGGTTCCTGTTGGGTTTTCCCAGCTGGGTTCACACCCTGGCCTTGGTGGCCCTTTGGACGAGTGAGGTGACGGGTCAGTGAGGTCCCACACACGAGGGACCAACTCTCTAGAGCGGTGGGAGCAAAGACCTTCCCACCAGCCTTGTCCCTGGGAGCAGGTAACCAGCACCTGAGGAGCCACCTGAGTCTCTGAGGAAGCTCTTTCTAATAAAACAAGGGCCACTGAGTCCTGTCTGGGTGCCCACGTGGCTCATCCCTTGCTGTGCCACACCCCGAGGCTGACGGGTGGCATTGCTGCCCCCGGCTCTCTGTGCAGAGCCCGTTCCTGGCCAGTGCTTTGCCATCCCTGTGGCTGTGCTGGTACAGCTGGTTCTGAGCCACACTGAAAACCACACGGGGAGATGATGACCAAGGTTTAAAAAATCCCAGTCAGACAAAGCCTTCCCTTCCATCTCCAGAAATAAAGGGGTGCATGGAAACAGCTGGACCCTCCTGAGCTCACCTTGGCAGCAAATGGAATTACAACTTCGTAGTGGTTCTGAGCTGGGAAGAAGCTGTGCTGAAGTCATTGCTGCTAAACATAACAAAGGGCTATCTGGAACCTTCCAATTTCCAGTCCAAAATTGTTGGTAAATCTGTGTGATTGGATCTGTGTGACCTGCTGTTTTGTAAATCTGAGTTCAATGCATTAATGTGATTTTAAATTTAGAGAAGAAAATTCAGCTTTTGGAAATACCCACTGCTTGCCCCAAAGGGCGTTCCTGGGGCAGTAAAACAGGACCTGAAATGGGCTGCCCATGGAATGACTCTCCAGAACTCAGCTGTGTCTTTGGGCTAATATGTAGCAACAGCTTTGAATTCAACTTACCCTTAACTTCAAGGTTACTGTCTTCTTTGCCAAGGATTCCTCTAACTACAGTATTGCTTATTTTGCTGTTGTGAGGATCCTGGACTCTTCAGCCAAATTCCCTGTTGTTGGCCATCCCTACTGAAGTCAAGGATACACATCTTCCCAATAATCCTGGGTAGCACCATTAGGTCTGTATCACTTTTAGGCCCCTAGAACATGGCATGTAATTAAAGTGAGCAGTTTCTTTTGGGCCATGATGTCTGGGAGTGACAGGGTCTGTGCTGCTGAAGGTGGCTGGGCACTCTGAGCTGAAGAACCACAGGTTACCAATTTCTAATTTAAACCTTGCATTTCATCTTAGATCACCTTCCATTACAAATCAGGGCTGTGTGAAAAGCAGAGGTGTTTGAAAGCTGGCAGCCAGCACAGCTTCTTCCCTTTAGCTGGGAAAAAATAAAATTTGCCAGCAAGTCTTTCTAATGGCATTTTAAAAATCAAAGATCTGGGATTTACAGAGTATGTTAATTTAGCAAACCCTCAGAATTCTGCTGCAGGTGTGTTGGAGCAGAGGTGGAGCAGGAGAAGGCTGTGAGGGCTGTTGCTGTCACTCTGCCCAGCACAGGCTCCAGAAACAGGGAGGGAGGGACGTTATTTCCAAGCATTTTAACTTGTTGCCTGAGAGAAAACGAGGGTCAGTGGCTGTGGCTGTGCCAGCCCTCCCTCAAAGCAGGGCAGTTAAAGTGCCTGGAAGTGACAGCTCTGCCACCCCTTGTCTCGGCTGGAGCCAGTGCAGGTGGTGAGTTAAGTGCAGTAACACCCCTGGCCAGCCTGAGTCCTGTCACTGCTCCTCTGACCTGGGTCTGTGAGACCTTTGCTTCATCTTCCCTGTCCTTTCAAACCTGATCTTGGACCTGACCTACTGCCCTCAAATCATGGTGCTCCAGCTTCCCCCAGCAGCCTGGCCTGGCTCTCAGAGCAGGCTTTGGGGCATGGGAAGTGATTAAAAGTCATTAGAATGAAACTATTTCTTGCAAACTTTGAGGCCCAACCCCACCGTGTCCCCCCCCCAAATCCTGCATCCTGCATCAGTGCAAGGGTCACCCATGAGGAGCAGGGCTTGGCTTTCTGTAGATGAATTCTGTCCTTGCACCCTTGCCCTCCTTTCCATTCTGGGCACATTTCCAAGCCCCAAAGCAAAAGGAACCTCTTCTGCAGTTCCACCCTGGGGCTGCCTGAGGCTTTACGAGGTGCTCAGCCCCCCGTGTGGTGCTGGGCAAGTGCAGGGGCCCATCCGTTCCCTTCAGTCTTCTGCAGAGTTGGTGGTCAGAGTGTCTTGGGATGGTGTTTGAGATCCCTGTTAGGTTCTTCTCCACCTGGGACCGTTTCAGCCCTGGAAGGGCAGCACCAATGATGGTCTCTGAGGCTCTGTGAGCTCCATGGAAGGGAGGCCAGACACAACGGGCTGGGACAGGGAGGAACTTCAAACACTCCCTTGAATGTCGGTGTCGTCCGGGTGTAGCCTGTGCTGGAAAATGAAATGGTCTGCAGACAGCTTGGATAGAGGGCAAAAATGTTAAAAATACACTGTTAATGTGATAAAATAAGAGAGGGTGCTGCAAGCCGTGGCATGCCATGGCTTTCAGGAAGCAGAGCCCTGAAGAAATACAAAAGGCCTTTAGTTTGAGGTAATGAGGTGCATCTAATTATATTTAAGAAAGAACAGCAAGAACTACTTAAGAATACAGTACCCACCCTCTTCTTTTCACCGGGGCCAGGCAGAATCCCAGTCCTGAGACACCGTTATTTTATAAAGGGTGAGGACTTCAGAGAACATCACAGAAAACAAGGTTATTTTCCCATAACTGTGGGAAAAAAATGGCAAAGTCTTTCTTGTCTGTTCTCTTCTTCCTCTCAATAACTCCCATTAGGGGAGGGAAGAAAAAACACAACAAAAAACAAGCAGGCCAAAATAAGCCTGGCCGTCATGAGAAATGAGGGCTGTCAGAGTGACATCTGACACCGGCGGCCACAGCTGAAGAACAAGGGAAAAGTTTTGGGACGACTGTCACTGACCCATAGTCCCTCGCTCCTAACCTTGCTCTCCAACATATGTTTCTCATTTCCTTGCTTATAGCTGGCCCAAGCTAATGATATGTGTTTTGGCAGCCCTCCCGTGCTTGGCATAGTGCCTGCCTTGTTCTCATTGTCTCCGCTACTTACAGAAACCCCTTTCTCCGTCTTTCTCTCCCTCAGAAAATCAGCTTTGTACAACTCCAAGTATGCAAAGCAGCCCTTGCTGCCAGAGCTACCATCTCCCTGCTCCTCCGCCCATGCCCGGCCCCGTGCCCGGCCCCGAAACAGGGGCACTGCCACGGAGCAGGACTCGAGCGGGGTGGAAACAGTGGAAAATCAAACATATTGGCCCATTTGAGCCTTGCTAAAAATACGGAGAGCAAAGCTATTCTGAGGGCCGGTGGCATGGGAAAGCTGTGCCTGGAATCCTGGGTCCCTGCGAGCAGACAGGGCTGGCCCCAGACGTGGGAAGGGGAACTCGCTCCAGCCCCGGGGCAGAGGGCACCGCGCTGGGCGGGCACCGGGGCGGCACTGACCGGGCTGGGCACCGCCAGGGCGGGTCATCTGCTGCCTGCAGTCAGGAGTGATGCTGGAGATGGACAGGGAGGGGGTTCTGCAGGGCCAGGATTTCTGTGGGATGGACGGGTGCCACACCTGGGAGTGCCAGGCTGTGCCTGGATCCCTCCTTGGAGCCCTGCTGGGTCCGGAGCGTGGGGCGGCACTGCAGGGTGAGGGCTGCCCTCGCCTCTGGGGCTCAGGCACTGCTGGATCCTGACACACTGACACTTGCTTTGTGGTGGCACGGAGCACCACCGTGTCCCCTGCACCACAGGGAAGGGCCTCTGCTTCTTCATGGGGCACAAACAGCCCAAAATGCAACAGCAAACACGGCAAGTGCAGCAGTGACCAGCTCTGCCCCACAGGTGCTGGACGAATCTCAGTCCTTCCTTTTCATAACCTTCCCCATACTGAAAAATACAATTTATGTGTTAGTTTGGGCAGTGTTTTGGCCACCCTGGCTGAAAACACAGGGGTTTAGAAACTGCAACTGCTTCAACATGTGCTTCCTTCTAGACATAGGGAGTATATGGTTGTATTATAGACATTTACCTATCAAAGGCTCCATAACCTGCTCATCCTCTGTATATGTATCTTTTATATATAAATATTCTCGGTCACTGTGCAAACTGACCTTACCTTGGGCTAGCAGAGGCTGGGTAATGATGCTGATGTAAAACCCAGCTCTGGTGCTCAGTTACATCAGTGTATAGAGGGTATTCTGTAGGATTTTGCATCCAGTGTGACAGTTCTTAGGCTATTCTCACCTTCTGTATATCCAGGGAGGGTGAAGGACTCACTAAATCATCAGGAGTTAATCTCTGGCAAGAAGAAGGCCATGCCATCATTTTAAAGACACAGAGCCAGTAAACTCCAGCAGCAGCCACTCCACTGTGTTTGGTGCAAAATATTTGTGTTAATTTCTCAAAGAGGGAATAGCAGAGTTTCAGCAGTGAACTCGTCCTCAGTGTGGTGAAAGTGACACTTCAATTTTTTCCTTCTTTCCTCCTCTCTGACGCTGTCACCCACTTTGGAGCCTGCTCTTTTGGAGCCTGGTCCTGTGTCACTGAAGTTAATGGGAGATTTTCCGTGCGCATTGTCTGCGAGCAGAGCGGGCATTACCAGGGCTCCTCACCCTGCACCACATTCAGCTGTTTCCTCTTTGTTCTGCTCCTTGGAGCAAGGTCACTGCTGAACACTTTTATTCTTCCCCTGCTCTGTGCACAGGACCCGTTTCTTGCACAGGAACTGCCCTCGGCGCTCGGTGGTCTTGGTGCTGACCCTGGTTCTGTCCCTCCTGGTTCCTGGGGTGTCATTTGGCTGGGAAGGGACCTCTGGAGGGGTCACCTTGTCCAAAGCCCCTCTGAAAGCGAGGCCAGCAGGACTCAAACTGCCAAGGGCCCTCTCCAGTCAGGCATTGAAACCTCAGCAGCCTCCCTGGCCCCCCCTGTCCCACTCTGTGATTTCAGCAGCGCCTTGTCCTGCATCCCACAGTGCCAGCTGGGGCCAGCACACCCTGTCCTGCACCCCACAGTGCCCAGAGGTTCCCCAGACAGGTGAGAGTGTATCACAGTTCAGGGGCTCTGGGGGCTGCCAGGAGTGATGCCCAGGCAGCTCACCTGGACAGCCGTGCCAGCTGATTGCCCTGTGGGGCCTGAAGTGCCTCTGCACCTTCTTTACTCTCATAATCTCCCCAGTAAATCTGTGCCTGACCATCAATGCAGATCCATTTGTCAGGTTTTAGAGCTGCTTCTTTAGAGGTTCAGGGGATACAGAGAGAGGGAAGTTGCTTTTGAGTGGTCTGTGGATTCTACAAACCGGTGTGAGAATAAGAAAGAATCACCAAGATATTTTTAAGGCACAGAATGAGAGAGAGGAAAGGGCAGGAAGATGCATATTGTCTCTCAGAGCAACAGCTCTAAGTGTGTGATTACAGGCTGGTGAGTTTGCTGGGTGAGGCTTGGCCAGGGCCAAGCTTGGTGTGGGGCTGGGGAGATGCCATGGGGGGCATGAGGGGCTCTGCTGTGGGGCTGGGGAGGTGCCATGGGGGGCACGAGGGGCTCTGATGCAGGGCAGGAGAGCTGGTGATTAAATGGTTAAAATATCACCACATTTGGCTGTCTTGGGTTTCTCATAAACATTCAGCAAAGCACTTTCATTCAATCACACATATTAACTACTTAAGTTCCCCTCTCCAAGGATGTGGATTGTTATTTTATGCCAAATGTGCTGTAATTAAGTTTGACATAAGCACATGGATTAAATATGTGGTTTGGTGTGCAAATGGGAGATGGCTTTTCCTTCTGGCCATATGGAGGATGCAGCCACATGGTGTGAGGTGGAGGGAAAGGATTCTTTACTCTTTATTTTGTTACTCAGTGTTGTCTCTTTTATTAAAATGGCTCAGGTTAATCAGCTAGTGCCAAGAACATCAGTGGTGGTGTAACCACTTGAGGAGGAAGGAGACACCAAGCATTGCCCTGCCTTTCTCCATGTACTCCCTGTGAAGTACATGCATATATGCACTGCTGTGGTAGGGACAGCATATAGTGCATAAGGACAGATTATTTGTGAATTGTCAGTGAAGCTTTTCCTGAGACTGACCACGTGATTGGTTTTAATTGTCCAGCCCTAGTAAGAACACTGGGCCTTGCAGTGGTGTAACATCCTTCCTGTAAGGTACAGTTTGCAATGGCAGAGACCTCAGCTGAGGGCCTTTACATTACCATTATTATTATTATATCCTACTATAATGTCAATAGCATCTAAACCAGAACATGGTTGTCATGGTACTTGCCACCAAACTCATGAGAAAATGTGACATTAATTCTATGAATAATACTGTCTAGTTTAAGGCCAAGTGAAAATGGTGATAGAAGAACTCTGGAGGTAGGAGATGAGGAAGATCATCTCATCCTCATGATCACTGGGCACAGGAGATTATCATTTCAAATTAAATACTGCATTGTAAATGCCATAGGAAAAGAAACTTTCCAAGTTCCTTAACAAGTCCCTCCTCTCCTATGAAATGTGGCTCTAGAGTTAGTTGTTATTTGTATATTAATTTATGGAATATTTATTTCTTTTTCCAATTCTCTCTATTTCAGCAGCTTTGCTGTCATTTCAGTGCCCGAATTCTGCCAGCTGGTGTAACATCTTGTACCTCTTTGTTTAGGAACTGACCTTTTGGTCAGCAGCCCAAAGTTACTCATATTTTGTGTGTCCAGCTTGAAAGGCTGCAAAGGGACTGGATGTTCAGGCAGTCCCTGTGAGCTGGTGGCTAAAGCTGCTCTGCCCTGGCCTTGCCCCAGGCTGGGGCTGGTCCTGCAGGGCAGTGTCGTGGGGCTGGTTGTGAGAGCTCTTGGCCAGGACCAAATGGGGGTCACCAAGTGGTCACAGGAGCCCCCCGGGAGGCTCCCAGTGGGGCTCCAGCTCACAGGGGCAGTTTGGGTTTGGTGAGTGAATCTGGAAAAGAAAACTGTGCAGAGTTTAGGGAAGAGCTACAGTAAGGACTGGCAGTCTGGAAAATGTAGTTTGCATTGAAAAATGAGAGGAACTCAGTCGAGGTTTTATCCAGTGAAACCAGTGAACTGTTTGGACAGTTTGTTTAGGGAGATTTCACAGAATATTCTGAGCTGGGGGTACCCACAAGGATCATCACGTCTAACTCTTCAGTGAATGGAATGGCCTGTGATGAAATGTGTGTCACTCAGCACTTAGACCTGGGGACTGGATGGTATGCCCTGACACCCTCGAGCTCAGGTTTACCTCCTCCCCCTGGCAGCATCCAATCCCAGGGCTGGTACTTGGGGGTTTGAGTTATGATTCCCTCCAAATCAAAGTGTCTTTAAGTACATTAACACTTTCTAACCTGCTGAGTCCTGAGAGGCTCTCCTGGGAGATCCCAGTGAGCCATCCCTCTTTGCCTGGATGTTTTCTGTCAGACCTCCACTTACTCCACATGTCATGGATGGAGATGGTCACGTGAAGTGTTGGGTTCTCCAGTGCAGAGTGGAGGCTGGAGCCTCTCTGAGAGCTCTCCTGTGGGAAGTGGGGGCTTGACACAGGTTGACAGCGTTGCTATAAGTCAGATTTGGCAATCTAAGGGTCCACAATGAATGTTGCCGAGAAAATTAAAACCAGTAATTACTTCCAGTGCAATAACATGCGAGCCAAGCCTGTCTCCATCCCTCATCTCTTTGCTGACACATGGCAAGTGGTACCTTCTATTGCACACTCAGGGCAGTCGTGTGTACTTTTTAAAGAGCTGCAGCCAAACTTCCTCCCAGGCCTTCCAGAGACCTTCCCATTTCTCAAAAATACGTTAAGGATTGGCCAGAAGCATCTGAAGAGTTTCCAAATGATTCCTTTAAAATTATTAGATACAAGTGTTCAGACTTGGTAATTTTGAAATCTTTATATTTAACAGATGCTGTTAAACCTACACCTTTACTATTACATGACCTTGATTATATATTTACATCAACTGATTTGATTACAAATGTGCACCAGGAATGTTTTACTCCACAGTTATTGACATTTTCCCCCTGTCTGTTTAGTAATGGTTAATTATTGCACATAATAATCAATTATTTGAATTTATCATATCAAAGGTGAACTTCAGAACTCCGGGGTTTATTGTTTGTGAGGGTTCTGTGGGTAGTGCTCGACACAGCTGACTCTTCTTACAAGTTGTTCACACCCCTCAGCTTTGGCTCAGACTGATCGTCACAGATGTTTCCTTGTTTAATTTGTTGTACTTTGATTCCTCTTTTTTATAGCTGCTTTCACATCCACATTTAGCAGAGATGTATAAACTTCCTTGTGAAGAGAAATGTGCAGCTTTTGGGGCACCAAATGAATAGTCCTCAGATCTTGGCTGGTTTTCAGAAGGAGTTTTCAGGTTATTTGTTCTGTTCCACACAGGTGTTGGTTAAGGTTGGGAGATTCACTCCTTTCAAACACACAGGAATAGCCCTGTGTGGGTTTTTGAAGAAATACAGCACAGTTTGGCTGTTTGTGCGTTTAATGCACTCAGGGCTGGCCCACCAGGATGAGGGTCTAATGCTACGTGGCCCCACTGTGGCAGTGGACAAAGCACATGTCACATCCATTTCTCAATGACCTCCCACCCTTTGCCTTTTTTTCCCCCCTTGTTCTTCTACTGGAAGTGGCTGGAAGCAAAAGACAAACATTTAAACGTCAGACTGTAAACAAACCAGCTCCTGCTCTCTATGAACACGCCGTGGTTTCTGGACACTGGCAATTGGGAGTGCTGGTTAAACCTCCAGGAACACCCTCCTGCAGCTGGCAAAGCCACACTGGAGGAGCCCCTGAGCCTGCAGGGGCTTTGCTCGTGGCAGCTGAACCCGGGGCTGGGGCCCAGGCTGGGCACAGCAGCTCTGAGGGCACAGGGCTGGGGCTGGGGCAGGACCCATCTGTGGGGGTCAGAGCCAGCGGTGCCAGGGCCGTGCCCCAGGTCCTGCTGCTCCAACACCCATTTCCTTGGAACTGGGCAGTGAGGGAGCTGGTTTGCTGCTCCAGCACAGCCCAGTGCCTGCAGGTGTTCGCTGAAGTATCAGTGTCAGCCCAAAGAGGGGGTTTAGGCTGCATGGAAGAGTTGGTGTGGTGTGGATCCAGGGGGTTCCCAGTGTTGCATGGTGGTGCCAGGTACCCCCAGGGATGTGAGCCCAGCCCAGGGCTCAGCCTGCCTTGAGGCAGGTGCTGCAGCTGCTGGGAGCATCCCCTGGGTCTGGTTCATATGAAGCAGCCCGAAGGTCACAGGGAGTTTGTGGGGGGCTCATGCCCAGTCTGGCTGTTCCTGGAGAGGAGCCCCTGTGGGTGAGCTCTGACTCCCTGTGCACTGTCAGCGTTACCCCTGGGAGCACTGGGATAGTCACAGGTGTCTCAGGGCCTCTTACACTTGTGCGTCTCATCTTTTCCTCCCCAGACTGACACTTAAGTTCCCTTAAAGAAAAGACAGACCTGGGGTTTATTTTCTTTAACTTTTTTACAAGTTCCCACTGAGGTGAATGTGCTGACTTGGTGCAGCAGAACCTGCCAGGAGGTGTCACCAGGATCACTTCAGGTCTGTCGGTCTGGACACGACCTGCAGGCTTGTTCTTGCAGAGGCTGGAGACACAGACTCACTCTTTCAGCAGGTTGTGTTTCAGAACCCCGACTGACATCGGCATCAGCACCACTGACTGCTGGCACTTTGCTGTGTGTGATATAAAATAAGGTCATTTCCAGCTCTTAAATATTTAAAAATTATTGAAAAGCTCCTCTGTTTGCTTGCTGGTCAATGTTTAATCATAGGTAAATATTCCACATCCAAACAACAGGTTAGCCAAGTGGCTGCTTTGGGGAAGGAGCTGGCATCTTGGTCGGGCTTGTGACATGCACGTCCGGGCAAAGGGACCTGGGACAGCAGAACTGGCACATGTCCCTGGGATCGTTCTGAGGGATTTATGGCCATGGGCAGAGGTGTCAGTGATGAGCTGTGGCACGAGCTGGGTGAGAACCTGGTCCCTCTGCTCTTCTGAGCCCCAGAGCTGGTGTGAGCACCGAGGAAGTGCTGAAAGAGGAACAGGAAACAGATGGCAGATGAGATTTCTTAGAATGCTGCACAGTTCTGAGAGTTTCCAGCCCAGTCCCACACCTGGGAGAGCAGGGCAGCCCCAAGAGAGCAGTGTCCTTGCAGAAGCAGAGAGCCAGAACAGAGAGGGACAGTGCATTTCCAGGTAACAGTGAACACAAGAAGCATTTTTATACTCCTCTGTGGCTTTGAAAAAACGTAAAACCTTTAACACTATTTTTGTATCAGAGAGTGAGGGCCCTGGCTCCGTCCAGCACAGGGAGGAGGAGGATGGCACAGGACAGTCCTTGCTGAGTGGGCACCAGCCCTGGGGAGCAGCAGGACACCAGTGGAGCCGCCCCCACAACTGCCCCTCACATCCTTCACTCCCTCCCTTTCACCCCAGCCCGGAGCGGAGGGTGCACTGAGCCCCGAGCAGGAGGAGGATGTCGGGCAGAGCCCTGGTGTGGCCGGTGGGCCGAGGGCACTGGGGGCACTGCCCAGGCCAAGCTGCCCACACGCAGCCACAGGTGCTACTTGCACGATTGTGGTGGCTGTTTGATTTATATTTTCCTTCAGAGTGGGGCTGAGCTCTTTAACCACGAAGGGAAATTTAATCTTTTTGCTGATAAGACAGTAAAATGCTGCAATCCAGCTGGCCTCCTGAAGCCAGACCCAAACAGCCAGGCTGGCCGAAATCCAAGACACCCCTCCCAGTGCCCGTGACTGCACTCCCTGGTGACCTCGGGCAGCCCATGCCCGGCCCTGGCCAGCCCATTGCCAGCCCTGACCACTCCGTGCCCAGCCTGTGCCCAGCCCATGGCCATTCCAAACCCAGCCCATGCCCAGCTCCTGTGAGCCCAGCTCGGGGCACTGCCAGCACTGATTGCCCGGCTCAGGCTCCTGGCCCTGCCCCGGCTCTGCCCCAGCAGCGTCTCAGGCAAAGCTCCTTCCTCCCCCGCCAGCCCCCTTTCATTTTCCTACAGCGCATTAAACCTCAAGACGTAGTTAACACTAATCCTGATTTATTTAGGATTTATCTGCATTATTAATTCCAGTCATGTTGTGAAAAAGTACCAAGGGTTCCAGTTTATACGTAGACTTGGGCCGTTCTGCAGAGGTTTATTTCAATCTTCTCCTTGAACTGGTATTTTAGCCAAAATCTCAGACTTTCTCCTTTTTTGAAACACTTCAGATGGGAGCTAGTCATAATAATTTGATTTATTGTTATTTTTTCCCCCAGTAAATACCCTCTTGGACTATTTTATGCATTAATCTGGATTTGATGTGGATTTAAACATTTACAATGCAAAATAATTTGGGTTAAAAATAATCCCCCTTGATAAAGCTAAACCCCCCCAACTGTCACCATCTCTGACAGCCAGACATTGGAGATCCTTGAATATGCAAATCAAGGTGAGGAGCAGCCTGAGAGCAAGAACATGGTGTTTCCTTTGATGGCCTGGCCAGTCAAACATCCCAGCCCATGAAGATCCTGGATCTTGACCTACTGAGGCTCAAACCTCAGCTTGGTCCTTGTGCTCAGTCTGCCTGCAGATCTCACTGCTCAGGCTGCATCTCCACCCTGTCCTCAGGCTGGGATTCTGCAGGAGGAGAATATTCCTGTGGGATGTGTGTGGTGTGGTGTGGTGGGCAGCACCCACCCTAAATTTCCAGTTCAGGCCTTTCACTGGGAGCAGTGCCAGGATGCATTTTGCCCATTCTCCCCTCCGAGGCCACGGGGCTGCTGCTCCTCACCTGCCTCCTCATGGCTATTCCCAACCAGATTGCCAGGCCCAGCAGGAACAATTTTCCAGGGTGTTTGTTTCCTGAGTAGCCCCTTGGGACACTGGCACCTCTTGATGATCTCTGTGTGCAGGAGCCACTGAACAGCTTCCTGGGACAAAAATCCATTGAGGACTGCTGGAAAGTGGGACCCCCTTGGAGTGCAGAAAGTCCTTTAATCCCAAGTTGGTGGTGGTTTCCAGGGCAGCAGAACTGTCTGCTCACTGATTCCACACTCCTGCCTGCAGGGCTGTTACCAGTCCCTGTTGATGACAGGATATTGGCTAGATGGACCATTAATTTAATTTATCTTCTTCTAATCCCTTAACTAATGTAGAAATGGGATGTACCTGGTTCAGTTGCATCCTTTTCCAATACGGTGGAAATCTGTAAGGAATTAAGGAATATCCCATCATCACACTTGTGTAGTCACTGCCATGTTACCTGAGCCAGGGGGTTTGGGCACCAAAAGGGCAGAGAAATCTACTGACTCTTTCTTGCAGAGGCTCCCCAAAGCTGCTCTCAGCCACTTCCCTCCCCTCCTGGGCTGGCAGTTTTCCAGCAGGCCCCTACCCCGGGCACAGCTGGCAGCGGGAAGGGGGTTTTGTCTCTTCCCTGCAGCAATCTGAGGGCAGTGTTGGCTCACACCGTGTCAGCAGGTGGACACTGCCCCCTGACCCTGGCATTGCACAGCCGTGGCAGGTGGACACAGTAGGGTGGTCTGATGCAGTTCTGAGGCCAGCACTGGGCAGGAGTGCCCACCAGGCTGGTGGGCAGCTGTCCCAGTGCCCAGTGTGGAAGCAGGGAGTCAGCTCCAGGGTGGGAACTGGAGGCACCAAGTGGAGCTGTGCTCTCAGCAGGGAGGTGTAGATTTTGGAACTCCCTACAGCAGTCAGGAGTGTCCAGGTGTCGGGGCTGGTGAAGGGTTACAATCTGCTGCAGTTCTACACTCAAACCTGCTGGAAGGCGCTGGGGCACTGCAGGGACAACAATGCCCATCATTTTTCTCTGGGACAAGGTGTGTGTGTTGTGCCCACGCCAGCCAGCCTGGACGCTCCCTGTTCTGGGAACATCCCTGTTCCATGGCAGGCCATGCCCTGGGCAGGTGCAGCCCCCCTGCCAAAGGGCACCCGGGGCATGACCCCACAGGAGTCCAAAAAATCGATCGGCTGGAAAAGGTAACCCCCTTCCACCCAAGTTTCACCAAAACCAGGTTGTCTGACTCGAACTTCCAGTCACTTATCAGAGCTTTTCCCTGTTGAAGACTTAAAGGCCTCCCAGTCAATAAACACATTAGCTCGTTAAACATGTGGATGCCTTTTCTTCTCCGGATTAACCCTTTGGGAGCTGGGGCTTCCTCTGGATTTGTTAGGATATTGATCACAGATCATGTTTGCCTTTCAAACTCTCTTTCTGCTTTGGACTTGACAGATAGTTTCAGTGCTGCAGCCAAGCAGCAAATTCACTGTGGCCGCACCGAGAACAAGCTGTAAAACAGCAGCTCTGGGGCAGAGACCCCTCCAGAGCCCCAAAGGGAACCACTCACCAGGAGTCACTCGTTATCAGAGCATCGCTAATTAAGCAAATACTGAAATGTTAAACAATGTCAGATATAATAGATGGATATTTTCAGTATTAGCAAGAATTGTATTCAATTAAAGTACACTTTAGCCTAATTTAGCTCTTCTTTCCCAGTTGAACATCACAGGCCGTGCAGTGTCAGTGACTGTGCCTGGAATGGGAAGGGAGCCCAGCTGAGCCAGCCCCACTCTCTGGGCAAGGACACATTAAAGGAGCTCTTAGACAATGACTTAGAAGAAACTTTGCAAAATGGAAAGGTTATATTTTATGACCCTGCTGACCCAAATGGATGCAAAAGTATCAGAATTAGCGACCTAAAAGAAAGCAGCTCTGGCTTTTTCACATGTGTGATACCCTCATGCTCTTAGTTCCCAGTTGCCTGAGAATTTGGAGTAAAATGTCTCTGCTTTTGGTTAAGGCTCTTTGCTATTGCACCTCTCACATATGGCTTGGTCCTTTTTACACACTCTTAAAAATGCAGCTGCACCTGCCTGGCTCAGAACTGGGCAAAGCAGCTGTCGAGTTCCCTTAATTTGGACCATATTCTCAGGTTTTTGAGCTCCTGGTAAATCTCTTGGATAACTTTGCTGTTCCAGTGCAGATATTGCCTTCTCCAACCCCCTCTAATAAATTACATTGCGTCTGTACTCTTTGGTTTCGGGGCTGTCTGTTAGACTTCTTAAGATCTTCTCTTTTTTCCATCTACTTGAGGATTTCATAGTTTTCCCCCTTTTTATACTTTTTTTGAAGAAGGATTTTTCAAAATTCCGCTGTGGACTGAGTGTGAGCTGTGCCTTTCCCAGACTGCCATGCAAGGATAATCCTCTCACCGTACAACATCTAACTTTATCCTCTTTCTAGGCATTAAATTTAGTAACAAAACCCCCAAGAAGGTGGTATAAAGATTCATCCAAACCGTGCCTCCAGGCTTGGTTGCCCTTATGGCTCCTGTAGCCCCTCTTTGCTCACGTGATCGCTCCCTTTTCATCCGTGGGCTGTTGGGTTGAGCAGCACCTCCCTGTGCACATCAGCTCAGCTTCTCCAACCGTCCTGAGCAGGAGGAATATCAGCTGACAAGGTGGAATGTTTCAGGCAAGGAATGCTGAAATATTATAAATGCTTCTAGAAAAATCATGAGGTGTGATGCTCTAGTGCACAACTCGGAGCTGAACAGGCAATCGTTACAAATCTCTCATTTCAGTGGAACATCTGTGTTTAGTGAGTTTAACGTACTGCCTTCCCCTTCCTGCCATGTACGGGGATTCTTCCCAGATAGGATTTGGTTCTCAAGGCTGTTCCTGTGGTTCTTGTTAGCCTCCAGGTTTACTTTTTGATTTATTCTCATTTAGGCAGTTGAGATTTCTCTTTATCTTCAGAATTCATGTAATGGGTTTGCATCATTTTCTGCATTGTGCACTGGGGAAATCACCAATTCAGCACACAGCGCACTGAAACTTTCTGTAAAAGGCTCAATCGACATGTGGAGCACGATGTTACTCACCTGACAACGCCCTCTGGAAATCCCTCAGTGCGGTGCCAGCATTGCCATGACTGCGGCTGGAACCGCGGTGTGCTCTGAGAGGGAAGGGGTCTCCCTGTTTAATACTCGTGTCAGAGAGGAAGCTGATACCAGCCACCATGGAAGGAGGTTTCTGATAACAGCCACGATGTAAGGAGGTTTCTGATAACAGCCACGATGTAAGGGAGTTTCTGTAAGGCTGGGAACGATGAACTCCCAGTGCTGGTGTGCGGTGCCACTCATGGGACGCGGCGTCACTTCCCTGGTCCCGCACGTGGGGACAGTGCCCAGCCTGGGCAGAGGTGTGTGGGGAGGCTCAGGTCACATTTCTCCAGCATCACAGCCGGGCATGGAGTGTGCCGTGGCCCTGGTTTGCTGGGCAGGGGGACCCGGGCAGTGCCCAGGGCTGCCCGCCCGCCCTGCGCCCATCCCTCGTCCTGCCAGCGGGAAGTGCAGTCCCACTCCCCAGGAGAGTATTTGTTTAAGAGGATTTCCTTTCTCATGCAGGGAGCGCGGCAGCCCTGCCAATAAGGGTGGGAGCGATTATGGGAGACTGACGGGTGGAATATAATCCCTGGGCTGCTGGTTTGATCTGGCGAAGATTGTGTTTCCGCGGTGGCGGCGCATCCCGCGCCAGGAGGGCCGTTCCACCCGTAAATTGGGCTCTAATGAGAGCAGACAGCCCTGATTTCTCTGGTGATACAGTAAAACAACACGACCAGTGCTGATGGTTTGGGGTCCTGACCTTTAACAAGGACTTGCGACACAGGGCAAACTGCCCCAGAGAGATGGAGGGGCAGGAGGCCAGGGGACAAGGTCGGCAGATAATGAAGTGGTCAGCATTGGATTTCTGTCACTCAGGGTGGTTAAGTGCAACAGTGAGGGACTTGAGTAAGAGAAACTGTGAAAGAGCACATGCAGGAATCACAGAGAGCAGGGGATCTGGGGGGTCAGTTACCTTCCACTGCCAGCTCCACAAGTCCCAGTGACACTTTGGTAATGAAGAGGGTGAGGGCAGGACCCATGCAAAGAGAGTGAGAGCAGGGAGGGAGCACGACAGATTAAAGCAAATGGGGAAGAAAATCCAAGGGGACTGGCAATGTGAGCTCTGCAATCAGTGCTGAGACCCAGGGAGAGGAGTGAAGCACCTGCAGCAGCAGAGCAGTGTGGACCAGAGGGTGCTGCTGGCAGAGCCCCCAAGTTACCCAGGCAGCCCCTGCCCTCACTGGCACAGGGACCCTCCTGAGCGTGGCCCTGGCCCTGCCCACACCAGTGCCCACAGCCCCAGAGCAGTGCCTGGCCATGGACCCCCATCCCAGTCGCTTCCAGCCTCGGCCCATCCCTGCACTGGGAAGTTCTCTGGGGCCCCAGGGGTGGCTCGTCTCCTTTTAAGTTCCTTTGTGCTGCTCGATCTAAATTTAGTGGGACTATTAGCTAAGAAAACTAAAATACCCAAACCATTTGGTATCAGACTTCCTGGTGTGAATGCAAAGAGCAAATGGTGAAATATAGAGGCAACTGAGACCTGTTATGAAGGAGGCACTGACAGCTGATGGGGTCAGAATTTAAAATCTGTTTCCTTTTCAAGTGTCCTCCTTCAGACCTGGGTTTAATAGAAGCATTTCATTACAATTTTGTTAATAGGTCCATCTAGAGTATAAGTGACAGAAATTAAATGCATTTGACCCAAACAGAAAAGAGTTTTGTTGCTAAACAGCAACCCCAAAATTCAGATGATGAGAAACAGAAGCAAGAATGGAATGTCTGGACAGGTTATCCATGTCCAGCATGAATAGGAGTAGGATGCTAAAAGCAAATAAAATGACAAGTTGTTAGTAGGAAAATACACTTTAGAGCCACATCAGAATCAGTAGCCCAGGCTGGGTCTATTCACATGAAGAAGAAGATGACCTGCAGTTCTAGATTGCTGATCCCTTGGGAGGTGTTTGGAATGCAGGGCCCATAAAGGACAGAGCCAGTAAATGTGATGTGTACAGGAGTCTTTCATATAGAGTAAAATAGCCTTTATCTCAGCAGTAGGACTGTGAGAACAGTTGCAGAGAGTGACCTGTGTCTGCATTGGCTTTGGTCAGTGCAAGGTTTGCTCTTTCGCTGGTGGTTCTTTATTTGGGTGTTTTATTTTGGTTTTTTCTGTTGTAAATGCAACCGTTGAAGCCAGGCAACCTAGGAGAGAGGTGAATTGCTTGATTCCACAGCATTGTTTCAATTTGTCTTTGGATGAATTCTCATAAGCTTTCATGAGAAAATCTCCCATTAGGAGCATTCATTTAATTTAAGAACAGTTGGGAGAGGAAGGGTTGGGATGACAGATGGAGTCTGTGGGTGTCTTATAAGAGAGAGCTGAGCTTTTTGTGTTTATCTTTTTGTGGCACATAGTTGCTGTTCTCCACTGCTTCCATTTTTTTAATCTGCACTTTTTTGTGCAGTATTTCTTAGAAATCTCTCCTCTTTTGTACTGGAAGTCTAATAGATTTCATTAGTTTTCCCTGTACTGTGTCAGCTTTAAAACATTCCAATCTAACAGAATGCAGGGATGTAACCTCATAGGAAAGTAGAATAAAACAGGCTGGGTTTCAGTCCAGTTTGGAATTGTACAGTATTTAGCAGAACACATACTGGAATACTGAACTGTTTTCTCCCCTAAACCATCCCATCCCACTGACTGTCCAGCCATGGTGCACACAGGCTGAGGGAGTTTTCCAGCTGTGCTTTTACAGCTGTGCCTTCACTGTGTAATTAAAAGTTCATTGTCAGAAAGTGGCTTAAATCTCACAGTTAACCTTTATTTAAATTAGAATAAAAATAAATATAAGGTTTCAAAGCATTATCCTTAAAAGCTCGTGTATGAAAGCTGTGGGATGTCTGGATGTCAGTGTGTCCGTCCATGTCTGTGGCCAGGGGGGTTCAGCCGGCGACACCTGCACGACAACCAACACCTGTGTCAGTGTCCCACAGGCAATGACAGCAGGGAGGACCTTGTTGTAGAAACACCCCAGTGATGAGCACATGCAAATATCCTTGGGTTTTAAACACCTGAACTGTCAACATACCCAAGTACAAATGTTTGGGTGCAGAGTCCAGCTGCTGACAATATTTTGGTCATCAGGCCCCTGGGTTGTAACTTACACCTCTTTTAACAGCCCTGAAGTTCTAATGACAAATAACCTGCAAGTTGTGGTGCCTCCGCATTGGGACTTGCAGGCCCCTTCGTGGAACTAATTAAAATTTAAAAGTAAAATTAAGCCCTGTTAAAGGACAATGGAAGACAGTGCAGTGTTTGTTCAATATACAGCTTGCGTTGCTCGGCAGTGTAAGCAGCAGGCTGTAAATACAGGGCAGAAATTTCAGGCGTTAGTCTGACTTGTTCTTGCCATGTTACACATGAATTTATTTGCATCTCTGTGTGCTCTCCTGAAATTTGCATTGCACAGAACAAACCAGGTGATATGAGAAGCAAAGTACGTTCATTACATGTTTGTTACTTTTCCATGAAGTTTTTAACTTTCTGTGACTCAAGCAGAATTCCAGTTTTTCCCTTACTCTTCCCAATTTCTGAATTATTGGATGATTCTCCATTCTAATGACAAAACCTCTTTTCCAAGGCTCTGTCATCACCTCCTCTGAGTGCCACAGTGACTTCTTTTTGCTGTGACACACATTTCAGTCCATAAAAAAAACACCTTTTTTCATAGTGTTTGATTTATCTGTTTTATCCCTTCAGATCCCTTGTTCTTCCTCTATCCCTCCTTCCTAACAAGTCAAGCTTTATGTTCACCACCTCCAGCCCTTCCCCTCCCTGTTTTAGGTTCATGTTCCTGCAGTCTCTCCAGCAGCTCCATCAGAGATGAACTTCTACACTTACTTCTCTTATTCTTTTGATCTCATATAAACATCTCCATTCTTTCTTGCATCTGTATCATCCATATTATTGGCCACAAACTGAGCTGCAAAGTTTCTGCTTTCTCCTCTCTGCAACCTGCACTGGCCCCACATAACCCACCTTTCCCTTCCCTAAGCTGTGGCCTCCCACGATGGTCCTGGGGCCGAGTCCATCCCTGCACCACCAAGCCCAGTAAGAACCAGTGTAGTGAGCTTGTTTTGGCCCCTGTTGGTGCTGGAAGGGCAGGAAGGGGCTCATTTGCTCCATGAGAAAAGGCAGCATCCTGCTCTGCTCCAGCACAGTTGGTGCTGTGGCACCACTGCCCTTGCACTGGCAAGGACACGTCTCATTGCAGTTGGCTCCCTGGGAGCCCTGGCCTGCTCCTTGCCTGGTCGGTGCTCCAGCTCTGCAGGACATGCTGACCAGCTTCCAGCTGCCTCTTCCTTCCTCAGGGCACCTCTGGCTCTGCTACAGGCTCCTCTCCAGCAGAGTTTCCAGTGTCAGCTGCTCAGCCCTGAAGCCCTTATCCCGTGACCCATTGTCTGTGCAAGCAGCAGACAGGAGACAGGGACATTCCTACATCTGTCTTTTCCTGCTGCCCTGATTTATTACGCTGTAAAATAATAAAACGTTAAAAAGGTTGAACCTGAACTGAAGCTATGACTATGACACTATTAATCAAACTGCTGGAGAATTACTTTATATTCAGTGCCTTAAGCACTGATCCAGTCCACTGGAAGTTTGGCCTAAAACATTGTCCACAATGTGAGTACTGGAGCTGGGAAAAGCAGTACTGGCTTGCTCTGTTCTCCTGCAGTGTCTGGCCATGCCGGGCAGGCAGGCAGGGCTGGCCCCTCAGTTCTCCTGCTCCACCAGCCACCCCAGCATCCCTTATCTCAGCCGTCGATGCCACGCTCACTTGATGTCTCAGTTCTGGAGCAGAGACGCTCCAGCTGCTATCTGGGAAGGCTCTGGCCCCAAAAATATTTAGTTAGCAGCCATTCAGTTAAGTGGAATTGACTTTTTATCGGCTTCCCCCTGTACGTCTGCCACCAGCAAAGGCTGTTTCCTCCTTGCCTGTTCTCGGCCTGTCAGTCGGCTCCGCATCCCTATCGGCACCGTCAGCCCTGATCAATAGGAGCGCTGTGTAACAGCTCACGCATGGCTGCCTTGCTCTGCATCGATCAGCCCCTTCCAACAGGTACGCAGCTATTTGAGGCACTGACTGGAGATAAACACCTGCCTTACTTCAGGCTCATTCATTCCGGGTGTTTCAAGGAGACCTGGTCCCCTCTCCAGACACTTGCAAAGAGCAGACTCGCAGCAACTTCTCTCCTGCTCCTGGTGATCTGTGACCGTCCCACCCTTTCTGACACCCAGACTGTAAAAACGATGTCATACCAGCACTTCCAAAGCACCCAGCCTGGGAATGACACCTGGATTGCTTGTGTTAGAAGGAATTGGTGGGTTTGTAATTAGAATGTGTCCACTGATGAGCCACAGGGTGGGAATGACCAGCTGGGCAGCTGTGACTGTTCCACCCCAGCTCCTTGTTAGGGAACTCTCTTCTGTTGCAGTTGGGGGTCCAGGGGCTGTGTCCCCATGAGCCCCATGTGCCCCAGTGGGACGCAGCACCCCTGACTGTGGGCAGAGCCAGCTCTGAGCTGGCACCACCTGCAGCTCCCGCAGGGCTGGTCAGGCCATGGCTTGTTGTGCCAGGGGTGCTGCTGAGAAACTGCTCACAGCAAACACTCCTCCTACAGCAGCACCCTCACAGGTCAGAGTCTTTGGCTGGATCATAAAGTACCTGGTGTTCAGGATGGCCCCTTCGGGCCATCTGTGCTGTTTGGGTGCCACAACAGAGCAGGAGATAACGGACCGTGAACATCAACAGGAGGAATCTCTGCAAAACTGGCTGGCCACCAGCAGTGGGTGGCAGTCACACTTGCTGCTGTCCCCAAATGTGCCAGCATGTAGGGAGCTCGGAATTAACAGCTGTCTGCAGAGATGTGCTCCCCCAGGCAGGCTCCTGCCCCACACCTCGCTCACAGCACTGATCCCTGGGCTGGAAGAGGCGAGAGGGACAAACAGTGACACCAGTGCCTCTGCCAGGAGTGCAGCCCCAGCTCCAGCCCCACAGGAGAATGCCCATGGCTCAGACCTGTCCAGCCTGGAAAGCCTCTGGAGAGGTTGGTTTGTAGCTGTGCCATTACAGAAGGGCCGGGGGCTGCCACTGCAGCTACGAACTTCCCAGTGAAATGAGTGTTTATTATTATAGGTTTGATGCCATTCCCAAAAGGCCCTAATCAACAAGTAATAAGGCCTCGAGAGAGCAATTAGAAGCCTGAACTTTAACTCCCTTATAACCACGGTGTAGCAACTTCTGCTCTGGTTTGGGGTTTGCAGCCTGGTATGTGAGGGAGTGGAAAATACCAAAAACCTGAAATACAGAATAACTGCAGCCAAGTATTTGAACAATGAGTTACAAGGTCCATTTCTGTGGCAGGTAAATATGTGCCTGGCAAAAAGCATAATGGTCTGGGGGGAATGCATGCCTGAATATGCAGCATCTGTCACAGCTGTGTGTTTTCAATGCCTCTTCCCAGCTTTAGGCAAGCACTGAGGGTGCTCAGTGCCTGCACACATGCAGCATCCACCCCCCTTAAAGAAAAACTTACCTTAGTTTTCCCACTTGTGAAATAACAATATCTGCCTGGAGGCGACACCAGCCCTTGAGATGTGGGTTTGCTCAGAACTTGTTTTGAATTCTTCTGAGGGCCACTTCAGACAGGAACTGCACATTGAGTAATTCTTGCCATAGAAAGTCACGTGGCTACTGGAAAGCAAAAATTGCATAAGAGCCTGTCCACGTAGCAGGGCAGTGTCAGGGAGGGTTGGCCAGGACAGCCTGTGCTGGAGCCTGTCTGGAGCAGGAAGGGAGCACTGCACTCCCCATGGAGCTCTGGCAGTGCTGACACACACCCACAGCTGGGATGATCCTCCTGGTCCTTCAGACTTAGGAGGGGTGTTCCTCAAAAGTGTTACTTCTTTTTTTTCTTCCCCAAATACCAAATGCTTTGAGTCCATGCTCCAGGTCCCTCAGGAGGTTACATCAAGCCAGCAGGCACTGGCAGCAGGCACTGGCCATAACTGGAGTTACCTGTGGCTGCACGTGGCTCTGGCACCCCCAGGTACAGCCTGGTGAGGGGAGGTCCTGCTCTCTCAGAGGTGGGAGCCACACATTCCCACTCAGGCTTTCAGCTGGGATGCTGCTGGTGCCACCAGGGGCCTGTCCTGAGCCCAGACTGCTGTGGCAGGAGGAGGAAGGGCTGTACCCCTGCCAGCTGCGGTGCCTGTGCAGAGAGCAGAGCGGGGCAGGGCAGGCCCAGGCACCTGAAGATTGAGGGCAACTTTAGATATCCCTGCCTTGAGAAATTTCAGGTCTCAAAAGCTTCATTTGGTGCATAACTGGAGCCAGCAGAGGGAGTGAAATGCAGGGACACTGTAGTGTCCATGGAAAAAGGAGCTGCTGGGCTTTGATCCAGGTGCAGCTGGTTCAACAACTCATCTCAGAACCCCAAGTGTGGGTGCACCAGGTCAGCCCTGGGCCACAGGTAATACAGATACGGACTAACAAAGGCAGGTTATCACTTGCAGGAGTGAGGGGCTGTCTCCTGCATCATTTTAAATGGAAAAATAAATGCTCTTGGGGCTAACACTGTATGTTTCCAGTATGAAGAAGGTATTCAGAGGAACCTCAACCTCTCAAATATTCCCTGTTCAGAGGCAGTCTGAGTGCTGTCCCCATGAGCAGGTTCAAACACTTCATGTTCAGTTCTTCTGACACTGCTCGTATGGTCCCGACAGTGACCATGTAAAGTCCAGTGGAGAAGCCCAAAACCAAAGGTGCTGATGTTCTTCTTATGCCTCCAAATACCCTGCTCTTGGCATTATCTTGAGGACTAAATGTGCCAGACATGCTCACAAACAGCTTCTTGCTGATTTCTTAGTTAATTTCTTCAAAAACAGCAATGTTGCAAATGGATTAGTTCTTAGGATTTTTTTAGACTCATCTTTAATATATCTTCAAAGACAGAGATAGTTGCCCCTTTGGACCATCTTTGTTCACCATTTGATTGGAAGAGATAGGAGATGATCTTTATTAAACTCTTTAGTAACGTGTGAGCTTCCTCCTGGCTGCCTCTGAAGGAGAACTTTGAAAAGTCTTTGAATCTGTGTTTGTACACCAGTTTTCAACAAAATACTACTTTTAGCAAAATTGTGACAAGTTGGTAACCTTAATAATTGCATTGAATACTGCGGGATTAGCTAAAATAAGTTTTTTCTTCTTGAAATGAGATTATGTTTGTGCCTTGGTCAAGCAATTCTGCACCAGTCTTGAACTCATTAAAGATGGAAATCAGAATAACCACTGCAATACTGGAAAGGTAGAACGAGAACAGAATGGCAACTGGGCAGTGTTTATGAATCACAGAATATGATCATGAAATCATAAGAATAGCCACCAAAAGGTAAATAAGTTACCCAGCCTACTACTTATTTTCGTGTGCAGTTTGACACAAAAGCTGAAGCCATGAATGATTTATACCTGTTTTAACAATAATACTCATTTTCCTGAAAGATGGTCAGCACTCAGGCTGCTGTGGGCACCATGCCAGTCGTTGAAAGGTTAACGTCTCAGCAGCAATACATTAAATTATGGATTATACCAGTCCCAAAATGGAAGGTTATTAGCTTGGTATGTTTAATTAGCCCGGCTTGAACTTTGCCATCTGCTCGCAGTGCCCATCACTAATGCACAGCCACGTGGGACGGGAGGGGTGGGAACAGGGCAGCACAAGCAGGAGCCTTCCCCTCCCAGCCCAGCTCACCTGGGGAGGGCCCAGGGCTCCGGGGCAGCTCTGGGGGGAGAACACACCTGCCTTCCTCCCCAGCCCTTGGGCCAGTTCCTGCCACAGCACTGCAGAGCTGTCTGTAACCTCTCAGGGAGTGGCATCCTGGTTACACCCCAGACCCCCAGGACAAGGGAGGGGAGGCAGGTGAGGGCCCAGCACATCCCTGAGCCACAGGTGTGCCACAACCAGAGGTGCCCCCAGGGGAGGTGCCCGGTGCTGGCAGCAGTGGAGGCGGCCTGGGCAGAGCGGGGCGTGGGCCAGCACTTGGGATGTGGGAAGCAGCAGCCTGCCATGGTTTTATTTGCACAGCATCTCCTGCCAATAACTGCACAAGGCTACAATATTTAGCTTTTCAGTAAATATTTAAATTTTACTTCTTTGCTTATTTATTTTTTTAAAAGAGCAAACTGTAAATTCTGTTGATTTTTTATTAGTTAAGATGACATGATGCTTTGGAAACATGATGCACTAAGTATTGCCATAAGTGATAGTCCCCAGGACTGCAGGGGTGCACCTGGGGGGCTGTGTGCTAAAACCCGGGTGGGAACTGTGCCCTGGAAAGCCCAAACGTGGGGCAAGGACCAAACTTGTAAGGAGCCAGACACAGCCTTATTTTTAATTCTTTTTTTTGTAGGTAGGATAACTGTGCCAAGGAGGAAAGGCATTTGGACAGACTTAATATCCAGCCTGTGCAGCTTCCACAAGCTGGACACTAAAATGAAGAGAGGGTTTATTCATTCCCATCCCGACACAGCCCACCAGAATTAAAAGACATTTTAACCTGCAAGGGAGGTTGGATTAGACCTTTCCCAACTGCCTACACAGAGAAGGCCATTTGATTCCTCTGGCTACCAAGTCTCCACATTTCTGTGTTGGATGTGAAGAGTAAAGAAAGAGTCTGGCAGGAATCAGGAGGCGGCTAAACCTGAGAGTCAGCACCAGGTAGAGGCTCAATTCCTTTTTCCTGATATTCTTACAGTGTGCAGTATATACATTATTTCTTCTCCTCCCCTTGAGCTTTTGCTGATTTCCTCTTCTCCATGTTGGTAAAACCTCTGTACTTGTACTTCTGGAGCAGGTGGCATGGTTGGAATGTCAGAGCAATATGTATTAGAGTGAAACCTACAGACAGAAATAGAAAGCAAATGGAAGATGAATTGATCAGGGGGAAGGCAGAGGATGAAGGGGATAAAGTAATGGCAAGGAGAGACACGAGTAATACCTTGCCTGTGTGCTTTGGTAATTTATTATTTTTTATGGTGCCCAGAGTACAGAGTATCTGTTTAACTGAACAAATAGAAAAAAGAGTTCTCAGCCCCAAACAGCCAACACACCAATTTACTGTGTCAGCCTGAAGAAAGGAGCACCCAGGCCTTGCGACCAGGGGGAATTTGGTGCCTGTGGAGCATGAGGAACTTTACTCTTGGTATCCTCATGTGTGTATGGCATCCCATGGATGTCTCCTGGGTTTGGAATAACTCACTGCAGAAGAAAGATTTCCCTTTCAGTGGCAATCTGAGTGAGGCAGTGTCTGTCTGAGGGCACGGGCCAGGGCTGTGCCTGGAGGAGAAAAGAGGCTGCCAGGGCAGGACACTGGGAGGGAAGGAGTGAGGAGAGGACCTGACCCCAGCCTGGCATGGGGGGGCACCACACACCCCACACTGGGAGGGAAGGAGTGAGGAGAGGACCTGACCCCAGCCTGCCATGGGGAGCTCCACACACCCCAGTGGGCCCAGACGTGGGGAGAGCAAAGGAAAGGCCCTCAGGAGGGAAGGCTGGAGTGTCAGCTCTGGGCCATCTCTGGCTTCCCAAGGAGCCATCCAGCCGGGACAGTGCGGAGATGACCTGGACCTCTCCAAGGGGAGAGGTTCCAGTGCAAACCTGCCTTGACCACAGAACGGGGGGAGCAAGAGCAGAGTTGTTTTCCAACACAGTTATTGCCACTTCAGTTGCAGTTCTATTCCAAAGGCAAATTCCAAAGTTTTATGTCCATAAAGGTTTAGACATAAACAAGAAAGAAGTCAGGAAAGTGGTATGTACTGTGTAAACACTCCCACTTGATAATTAATGCTGGAGATCGGGGAGCAGGAATGGCTGTGCATGTGTGGCCATTCAGATTTACTGTTGCTCTGATTAAAACCTAGTTGGGCAATAATTTTATGCCCAGGTAGGGGCAGGAGGAGAGCAGGATGCCCCCAAGCAACCCATAAATAGTGTGGTGAAGACAAAGCGTTTATTACTTAGCTTCACAAAGGCTCTGTAAGTGCTCTCCCAGGGTACCTATACTTGTACCCCAGATGCCAATTCTGCAAATTAGCATTATTTCTCAAAATCCTGTGTAAACAGAAGTCATTTAAATACTTGATTTCATCAGACAGTCACACATAGAAACAACAGTCTTGTTCTCTCCCTTTGGCCAGTGAGCAGAGGTTTTCCCTGCCTGGGTTTTCATTTCTTTTGGAATATTTTTACTGATGGCAAAATTTGGCAGAGTCTGGGATTCATACCGGGCTCACTCTGCAGGATTCTGTCCCATCTCAGAGCCCCGTGCTGGTGTAAAAGCAACTCTGGGGCACAGATTTCCCCATTTATCACTGAAATGTGCTATTTTGAATCTTCTGTTCAGCAGTTTAAATTACTATGCCAAAAGTGGTTTCATAGCTGAGATGCACAGGGAATTACAGGGATTTGAGATCCTGTCAAAGGAGCATTGGGATGTCACTTTTCTGTAATGAGAGAATCCACTAGTGAATTCAGTTCAGACTTTCCTGATGGACTCTTGGTTTGTCATTTGGGCATCGTCCCCCTAGCAAGATTTTCAAATTTTAGAACCTCTCACAATTATTTTAATTCATTTTTGTATGAGATTTCATGTAGAAACAGGTATCTCAGTTATAACAGAGTAACAGTAAAACAGACTGAGAAAAACCCATAAAATCATTTTTACATGACAAAATCATTTTCCTAGATACAACATAAAATACCAAAAGGTGAGTATTTCAGGATTTTTAAGGGCTAAAAGCAGGTGTTGGCTTTTGAGGATGCCAATCTCTCCTTCTCAGAGGCATAAAGAGACACATTTATTACTGAGTTTTGCAGGACACTGGACTTTAACACCCTTACAGTGGCTGAGCTGCCACTGACCAGGGCAGTGCAAGGAGGTGCTGCACGTGCTGTGAGGGAGAAAACACTTTTCTAGCAGTTAATTTCTTCTGCAATCATAATTGTTTGGACCTGCTGATGTTTTGGATTGTAAGAGTTAATTCCAGAGAAATGGGGAAGGAAGAACAGGGCAGGTGACAGTGATCAGTGGGCACTGTGGAAGGAGGTGGTTTCAGAGTGTTCTGGAGGACTCACACCAACAGCCAATCTCACACACTCTGCTCCATCACGGCGAGTCAGAGATGTGCCCGTTGTGCAGACTGGGAAAATAGGGCAGAGAGTGGAGGGAGTGAGCTCTAAAGTCCATTTCTGGGCACTTGCAGTGTACCCCATGTCCTGCTGGGGCTGGGCCTTTGGCACAGACAGCAAGTCTGTGGCAGAGCTTGGAACAGAATGCAGGCCCCTGTTCCAACTCCCAGATCCTCAAGAGTATTTTTAGGCACTTAATACCATTAATTTTATGCTCTTTTTGGCCAAGGATCTTAGAAACAAGATCATACTTCCTCTTGAAATAATTTTTTTAATCCTACTTGTGCGCTCTTGGACATCTTTTTTTCAGGGATCTTGTACAGTGTAGCCCTATTTAGGAATAAATGGGCTTAAAAATTAGTTTGAGTTCTCCATGGACTGTGCTTTTGTGCAGCCTCAGAGTGTGAATAGAGCTGGAGAGGGGATGGTGCAGAGTCTTTGTGCTCTGCAGGGCAGACGGTACCTGTCTGTGAGGGGCTTTGGCAGAGGGCGGGGAGGCTCTGGCAGCTCACACTGGTGTGTTAAAGCTGGCGGAAAAGGTGGAGAAAAATTTCTACATCTACAGGTTCCTACACAATCATATTTTTCATTGTGCTAACTCAGCAAAGCCAGTTAAGCCGTGCTCCTGCATCCTATCTATTATTAATTAATTGATTTCCTATAAGCTCATTATTTAGTTCCCTGTGAGTCCCTCGCAGCGTGCTCAGCTCTGCAGACAGCGGGGCAGGTCCTGCCACAGAGCACCAACACAGCGAAAAGGGCAGGGCAGGGAGACTGGACTTTCAGCAAGTGTTGGACAGAGCTCTCAGGCACATGGTGGGATTCTTGGGATTGTCCTGTGCAGGGCCAGGAGCTGGGCTCAGTATTCCTTGTGGTCCCTTCCAACTCAGGATATTCTATGACTCAGTGATTAGGAAAAATTTCTTCAGTGAATGGGTGGTCAGGCCCTGGCACAGCTGCCCAGGGCAGTGGGGGAGTCCCCAGCTCCGTGGGGGTGTAACAGAGCTGTGGATGTGGCACTCGGGGCACGGGTTTGTGGTGGCCTTGGCAGTGCTGGACGAGCAGGGCTGTGAAGGGGCTCAGGTGCTGCTGCAGGTGTGGAGCAGCTCCTGTCCCTTGCTCTGTCCCCTCCATTGCTCTGTCCCCTCCCTTGCTCCTTCAGCTGCCGTGGTAAACGTGGTTATTGCAGCGCTAATGTCCTGCAAGTGGGATCCCACCTCCAGGTATATTAGAGTAATGAGTTCACACCTAACTAATGGAGACTTAATAGAGTTACTAATAGGCTGCCCTTTCCCCCCACGGTTTATGACCCCACGGCTTTGGCTGTCAGGGAGGGAGAGGTGAGGGGCAGTGTCAGCCCCAGCCCGCCCCGGCCCGGCACCATTCCCAAGGACAGCGTCTCTCCACCTTTCTACAAGGAAAAATAAACAGTTTGGGGCTCCTGTGTCTTTATTAAACATTTCCTTTAAGCTGCATACTTTGGCTCCCTGCCCAAATGCACCAAGAAAGCGTCTGCAGAGCAGCTCTGCCTCGGGTGGCTGGGGCGAGCAGCGCCTGGAGGGTGACAGCCCAGGAGGGGTCACAGCCCAGGAGGGGTGACAGCCCAGGAGGGGTGACAGCCCAGGAAGGGTGACAGCCCCTGGAGGGGTGAGCACCTGTGCCGCTGGCTGTGGCCACACTGTCCCCAGGGCCAGTGGCCACCTGGGCCTGCCAGAGAGGCCGATGTGACCAGCCAGGCTCGAGCACACCTCGCGCCAGGAGCGGCCCTGGGGAGCAGGTGTGGGCAGTGAGGAGTGGGCAGCACCGTGGCCAGGACACTGCAGGCGTGTGCTGCATCCAGAGTGGGCATGGGGGCACAACGGGCAGTGGCATCACGGTGTGGGGCCACCAGCTGCATGGCGGGGCCACCAGCCCCACAGCAGAGCCACCAGCCCCACAGCAGGGCGAGCCAGCCCCACAGCAGGGCCACCAGCCCCACAGCAGGGCCAGCACCACCTGATGGGTCTCCCTGGCTGTTGGGCAGAGGTGGCAGTGCTGGGCCATGATGTCAGCGCTGCCTCCAGCCGGGCGTGCTGGGTGAGCAATGGGGCACAGCCGGGCACAGGTGGGCACAGCCTGGCAGGACCAGACGCCTGTCCCCCCTTCGTGCCCGCAGTGCCACAGGGCAGGAGCTCGCCCATGTCATGGGGCAGCTCCCCAGCCAAGGGGCCACACCATGCCCCGGGCTGGGACAGGCACCGGAGCTCCTCCCGCAGCATCCCCACACTGAGCCCCACAGCTCCGGTGCACCAAGCGCCACAGGGCCCAAGAACATCCACAGTTTGCTGTTCCCCATTCACCAGAAGTGAGTGCACCTTCTCTGTGACACCGTCAGAGCAGCCCAGCAGCTGAATCACCACCTCCCATAACACCCACCAGTGCTGCGTGGAGATGGGCTTCCTAAAGCCCCAGTCATCCCAAACAACGTGTGGGTGGATGGAGCCACCCTGGAGCTTCGGTCCCCTCCCTCAGCATCCATCCCAGAAGGGACGTGCAGCTCCGGAAAAGCTCTGCCCAGGAATGGGATTGCATCTGGATCTTTCCCAGGCAGGACAGAGTATTTTTTCAGATATTACCCTGTGTAATACTGTGCGTCATCTGTCTGTCTGTCCCGTCTGGAGCAGCAGAGAGGAACTGCCGGGCAGGGAGCTGAGGAAAGCCCCTTGGGAGCCGCTGCTGATGGCCAGGTGCCTGCTTCTGCTGCTCAGCGCTCTGCTTTCCCCCCAGAAAACAAAGCCGCCGTCATGCGAGGGCCCATAAAATGCGAGGCATCCTGAGTGCAGAGATTAGTGGTAATTTTACAAGGACTCAAATAACGTCGGTCTGCAGGGTGCAGCACTGCCTTGAAAGGGAACAGAGACACTTCCCCTGGAAGCAAGTTTCCTCTTTGGAGCAGTTAACGACAGAGGTGCAGTGTCAGATTGTGGCACAACTACACCGTCAGCCTTTGGGTTGGAAGACAGACATTTGATACGTCTTTCTGCTGCTGAAACGCACTGCCCAGATCCAACTCGCAGCACGGTTATTTTTTGAAGCATTATGTAATTGGATTGCGTGGTCAGTAGTGCTTCCTTAACAAGCCTTTCAGCAAACCCTCTGCCTGCCGCAGCCAATCCTCAACCCTTACATACACACTTACTCACGCAGGCTCAGTCTGGAGTAAACTCGCTGCTAAATACAGTTAGAAAACAGACAAACCCAGGCTGGGAATAGCTCATCCGCTCCCTGTGCTGCGTGAGCCGTGCTGTGGCCCAGCCCTGTGTGCCGCCTGTGCCTGCTGGCCGAGGGGTCACCGCTGCCTCCTCTGCCATGCCTCGCCCTAATGGGGGAAAAAACCTGCTTTTTGGAGCATGGAGGAGCAGCTGAACGCAGGGCCGGCCCCGGTGGCCCTGTCTGCTCTCGCCCTGCCATGACGGCCCTGAACTTTGGGGACCAGCTTTGGGAAACCTCTCTGACGGCGCTCAGGCCCAGAGCGACACCTGGGCCTTCATCCCAGGTTTTGGTGTAAGCTGAAGGTGTGAATTGGGACCCAGGCTGCAGACCCGTCCCGGGCCAGGCACCGTTCCCACCGCGCAGCCTGGCCGGCCCCGCCGTCCACCGTGTTGTCCAGGATCGTCCCTCTCCTCCGCAGGGTCTGGCTCTGCTGACTCACGGCTTCCTGTTTGTGATTGCTTACTGGTGGCAGCAGTTGCAGAAGCAATAAGACATATTAAAAAGTGTGAACTTCCACTGGGACCAGGAGGTACAATTAGGGCTGTGCCAAGAAACACACTGCAGCGAGCTGCTGCTGAAAGGGACACAGAGCGCTGCAGCCCCGGCCCCTTGCTGCAGGAAGTAGGAAAATGAACATCACCGGCCTTTTATCATCTCTGAACCCAAATAAAAATTGCGTTTGACTTCTGAAGCTCACTCTGGCTCTTTTCCATGCTCCTCCTCAAAGCCTTTGATCCAGCCTTCCTGTCTGGGTCTCCTCTACCTGCTGCTGCTGAGATGTAGGGATCCATGTTCTGTGCTTTCACCTAAAACTGATTTTCCATGAAAAGCCTGCGTGAGCCTGTGTAAAGGGGCTGCTTTAGAAGGCGTGCACAATGTAATGTTATTTCCATTCTTTTTTAATGGGAAATATCTCCGGGGAGAAGCATGAAAGTATATGGAGAAGGTGCTCTTTGATCATGAAGATCTAAATGCAGCATCCAAACTGCATGTCTGTTTCTTCATATTGTGCTGAAATTTATCGTGAAGTGCTGCTCCTGGGTGGGCATTTTCCTGTTCCTCCTTCCTTGGCTTCAGCATTTGGAAGCATTGCCACCAGTTTCATCTCCAGCCCTGGTGAGGATTGCCTCCAAAATTATCTCTCCACCCTATTGTTACTGTATATATACCAGCCTTTCAATTTGTTTTTCAATTCTATTTTTAGCCTTATTGTCAGAATGTACATTCTGGTTCTTCAGCTGAGGACAGGAGGTGGAGGCCGGCTCTCTATGGACTGTCACTGGAGGATGGGACATGTGCTGGGGCTGGTCTTTGATGGACTGAAGCTACAGTAGTTTGCAGCTAAGAAAAAACCCACTTTCGTACTGGTATTAGACTGCTTTTTTTATTTTTTTAACCCTGTGACAGACACAGGGCTGAGAACTGACACAGAGAACACACATTAAAGGAGGAAAAAACCCACCCCAGAACCTCAGTTATTTCAACAAATACCAAAAGTGGATTGAGAGTGGATGAAGAGGAGGAGGAGGCAATAGGGAACACACAACACAGTTCAAGCTGGCAAGGAGCCCTTTCTTGAAGAATGTAAGTTTAACCTTTAGCATTCAAGTGTCTGGGCTTAAGTGTCATTATGAGCAATACTTTCCTCCAGCACAGCCTCTCCTGCCTGGAAGAGGGTTCTGTGCAACCTCATCCATTTTCCCCTTTCTCAAGTATAAAAATTTGTATTTCTGGCTGCATATGCTCAGGCAAGTCCCTTCTGGTGGGCAAGGCTCTGGGTGGCCCTGGATTTGTTCAGGTGAGGGTCTGCCCCAGCCAGGGGGGCTGTGGAGGCTCTGCTGTGGCTCTGGCCTGATGGAGCAAGTGCTTTGGGGTTCACTGGCTGAATTCTGTTACAGATTTTGTGCCCTGGACTCACAAGTGGTGCTGGCTGGGGTGGGGGGTCCCTGCCAGGGTCCTGCTGCCATTAGGCCTCAGGCTGCCCAGCCTGGCACAGCTGCACCAGGTACCTCCAGCTTGTCGTGGCAGTAAGAGGAAAGGGGATCTGCTGGCAAATGGCTTTTGGGAGAACCAAAGTCAAATGAGGAGGAGGGAGGGGTGGGCCTGGTATTGTCATTGTTGTCGCCACCCCACCAGTGCTAACCTCACCATTTGATGGAGGCACATAGAAAAAATTGGAGACAGCAGCAGACAAACATCAGACCTGGCTGTAGACAGGCTGGATGTGCCCCCCCAAATCATCTCCAGCTGTAAAACACTTCAGTGCTGATAGAAACCACACGCAGCCCCGCCACAACCCAATCTGCAAGGCTGCATTCCAATAAAAATACAGCATGGACCTAAAAGAAGCAGTGCCCAGGATTCCTGCTGGGCGGGGAGCTGGGCTCGGGGCACCCCTCAGCCCCGGCTGGTGCTGCGGTGGGCAGGGGGCAGCACGGTGCCCCCAGTGCCAGCACAGCCCTCCCGGCACAGAGCGGAGCGGCCGCGGCGCTGGCCTGGGCGGGGGTGGCCGTGGGGGTGTCACTGCTGTCACAGCCCAGGCCCCGTCTGGGTGTGCACAGCTCACGTCGCCACGAGTGTCACATGTGCTTATGTTAAACGCGGGTAACATGGCAGCGCGGCCGAGAGCACGATTCCTGCAGGTCTCTTGTCTGCTGAATTTTGCATCTCATGTTTGTGATTTTTCCGTGTGAAGAAGTACAGGTTTGGAGGAGGAAGAGCAGATATTTACAGAGAGAGAACGATGAACTGATTGATTAACTGCAGCAAAGATGCTATGTCAGATCTGATTTCTCACTGCTTACAACTCGGGGTTGGAGGACGTAGTTACTGTGTAGTAAGTGCAGCTGGTGCTGGTGTTTGACTTGGTGAATAATTCGATGCAGGCTTTCCTGCAAATCTCCAGCTTAATCCTGGAGTAATCTGGAGGGGAAGAAGGCGGCAGGACTATTTCCCAAGGAGCGTTTGGTACCTGGCTTGTGCTGAGGGTTTGTGGTGCTGTCACTGCTGCTGGCCCACAGTGAGGGGTGAGCACAGGGTTATTTACGTGGCCCCAGACCAGGGTTCTTGCACCAGAGGCACCTGAGAGAACGAGGCTGGCCCCCAAACAAGCCAGGTTGTCTGTCTCCCTCCAGCCACACTTTGAAGGCTGTGGAAACCACCCTGTAACCCAGAATTGTTCTCAGTGCTGAAAACATTTTTTTTCTATCTAATTCTGTGGGAACTGTAATTTTATTTTGTAACTTATTTCCCTCTTTTTTCCCTTTAAGATGGTTCCCAAACATTTATTGTGGGATTTTTCATTTAAAATAGTTTTCTAGGGAAATTACTGTGACAGTGATTTAATTGTTTAATTAAAATCTGACATTGATGACAACATAAATACAATAGGCATGAGGTGATACAGGCATTAAACAAGTGCAATTGTGGAATACATCCATAGAGTACTCCGAGCACACGGAGCAGCTCACAAAGAAATTATGTTCAATATTTATCAGGTTAGTGACTCCTAATTAAATGCCAAGACTTTTTTCTTCATTTCTCTCAAAAAGCCAAGAAACATATAGATGTTTTCCAAGTGTTTATTTCCATGGCAAACACATCCACTCCTCTTGTGTTATGGCCTGCAAAACAAGCAAATGCACATTACAAGCCTGCTGGCTGACCGAGGGCTGTCTGCTCAGCCTGGCTGCAGCAGCCTCGCCAGAGGTTTGGGGACAGCTGGAATAGCCCACAGAGGTCCCGGCACTCCCACTGCCCAGAGCCCCTTGTCTTCTAATAATCAGGCAACCCCCCAGAAATATATTGAAGACAAAAGAACAGACGTTCCTTAGAACATCCCTTCCACCCACACCTGCAATCCCCCAGCGTGTGTTCTAGAGAAATGTATCCCCCTCCAGCGTGCCCACCCGCCCCAGCAGCGAGGGTGCAGCCCCACCCTGACCCAAGGGCGCCGTGCCCTCCAGGAGGAATCCCCGCTGTCTGCCCGGAATGGCTCACAGTGTGGCCCTTCAGCCGTGCTGCACTCCTGCATCCCAACAATGACCGCACTGCTGCCGGAATATCCCTTTCCATGCCTCTTGCTGGGCGTTTCTGAATGGTCTCCGCTCGCTCCTGCAGCTCAGCCAGCCCTGTGCAATCCGTGCCGCCCGCCCTTTACCCTTTCCAGTCCCGGAATAAATGCATCTGCTGCAGCTCCATCCCCCAGCCTTCCTCTGCCCAACTCCACACAAACAAACTGCCCAAAGGAAAACCAGCTTACCTGGCCAATGCTTTGGGCACAAAGTCATACAAACTGATCAAGGCAGACTTCCCAACTCCAGTACAGGGATTTGATTGCAAATTTCCATTGCAAAGGAGCAGAGGGAACTGGAAATCTGACAAATGCCTTCAAATTGACCTGTCTCTCCACAATGCACGCTGTGTTTAAATGAATGGCAGACTTTATCATTTGGAGCTCCTTCAAGGACTCTGGCCTTCCATGCTTTGTTCTGATTCTTCAGACACATTTCCAGGAAGCACAGAGCTGTGGAAGTCGATGATATTATGGAGATTTTTTCTAAGCTCGATCTCCCCTCTCCCACCAATAATTTTTAAAGCCTGAATTTAAAAAGATAGCCTATAACTTTTTTTTTACGATCCCCTTGTGCACTGTCGGCCTCTGGCACTGCAGAGCCTTGGCCCGTTCCCCCGTGCCAGGCAGCGGCCAAGGAAATACGCCTGTGGCTCCCTAAAAATTCACCTGAGTCAAGTGCTGTCACCACGGTCCATGCAAATGTGGCCCACCCCAGCCTCAGGGAGCTGCTCCTGGGCCCCTGACAGCCAGGTCGTGTCTCCAGGGGAGAACCCAGGGAACTGGAGCTGCTCACCAGATAACAACCATCTTTGCCGAGAGTCCCGTCCAGAAAGCCATACACGCGGCCTCGGAAAAACATTTTGCTTCTAAGTTGTTCCTCTTAATTTGTATACATTTCTACAAGTAATAACTTTGCTTTAAAGCGCTGCTATTAATTCTATCTGTTCAAAATAACATAGAAATGAAACTATACGATTCTATGCGCAAATACATCAGATATGCCATGAGACAAAAAAACGGGTTGATCTAATAATTCAGCTGTGTCTTTAACAAGTTTCCTATGGGAAAAATCAGTCTTACTTTCCCTGCAGATCTGGTACTGAGAGCTTCTTTCTGGTAAGCACATTAAAAGCTATTTGAACCCAAAATCCCATCTATGTGTATGCAGAGATACACATATAGAAACAGGAGGCACCCGCACTATTGCAGATGAGCCTGTATCAAGATTTCTAATTAAAGCAAGGGAAGCCCTTTCTTGTATTTTAGCAACCAGATTGTCTTTTTGCCCAGAACAAAGAAATCTTCTGGGAAGTAAATTTTGTAGAGGAGACATGCACGCACATACATGTAATCATACCTAACAGTTTCTGTAGGAATTATCCCTTAATTCCTTGGCTGCGTTTCCATGTTTGTGTAGAGGTTTATCCGCTGGTCCTGCGGCCGTCACTTGCTCTTCCCTTCTTTTCACACACAGGCTCCCCTCACCTCCCCTTTTTGCACCTTGGAAAACTGGGAACCCTCCCATTCCCCAGCCCGAGGCGGCTCCGTCCAGGACGAGGGGCAAAGCGCTGCCATCCGCTTATCTGGCCGTTTCCTTTCGCAGCCTCAGCGCCCGCCTTGCCAGGAGGGAGGGAAGATGTCCTAGGACTTGACCCCGGGGCAGAGCTGGCTCCCGGAGGGAGCGGGGCCGCGCTGTCCCCGCTGTCCCCGCGCTGCCCCGGCCGTGCCCGGCGCTGCTCCCGCGGCGCGGAGGGACCGGAGCGGGGCCGGTGCGGGGGCTCCGCGCGGCGCGGCCGGAGCGGCGGCGGCATCGCCGAGCAGGGGATGTTTGGTTTGTGTTAACTACCCAGACAGATGCACTCCGGCATGTTTGCCTTTATGGGATCCATATGTTGTCATGGGAAATTAGAGGACAGCAGCACAGCCAGAATTCACGATGCAAGCAGAGACAACATCTCCGGCTCCAGCCCGTGCCCGCACACGTCCCTGCGGAGGTGCCTATTTCTGGAGCATCCACAGTTGCTCCTTTGCTCCCCAACTTCCCCACACGTTTCTTTTTGCTTTACTGTGCAAAAAAACGTGGCCGCAGGCGGCACCCACTCGCAGGCTGGGCCACTGGACCCACAGCCTCCGGAGAGAAGAGGCACTTCTAAGTTATCCCAACTGCTAAAGACAAGGGTTACTTTATTCTCGCCTCAACTTCATCCTCAGCCTACGTTTGGTTCATGTTCAGCAAACAGTTATAAATTACATGCACCTTCCCAGGCAGCACACCGAGCTGCCCTGAAAAATTCCACTTCCCCCAAGGCTCCGTGGTTTGGGGGTTGGTTGGGTTTTGTTTTTGTTTTTTTTTTTTTTTTTGCTTAGCCTTGTTTTTTTTTGGGTTTGGGTTTTGGTTGGGTTTTTTGGCTTTTTTTTTTTTTGAAGGGCAACTACATTAACAATTACTCTGCCATAAACCCAGGCAGAAATATATCGAGCAGAGACAAACAGATTTTTAAGGGCAGCTTTTAAAAGCAAACTGGTCTCGTACTGGAGTCAATCCAACCACCAGGACACACATAGCAAGCACACCGGGATCACACCAGGGCTGCAGGTACAACATCCACAAAACCCTGGCACCTCTCACAGCCTGAGTCTTAAACCTGTGACTACTCGCAAATGCAAGACACTTCCATCAATGCATCAACAGTACAGTCAAATTCCTAATCACCCATCCTCTTCCTTCACCCCCATCCCACTTAAAGGGACTTGTCAAAATTCCAAATAACAACCCCCCCATTAAGAAATAGGGATAGCTCAAGACATTTCATTAAAATACTTACTAACAAACATGCAGTTTATTACCTTGCAGTATAAAATACATCTACATTAAGGCTCTCCCAAATGGAAAACTGACCGCAACTGCATTCCTTGTTGAGAGCTATGAAACAAACCGGGAAGTTAATTATTTGGGTTAGCATGAAAATAAAAAAAATTTTAAAAAAAAAGAGCACTTCTTTAGATTTTCAAGACAAATGATTTAATTCAGCTGCATTTCTGCTAGCAATAAAATAGCCTCTTACAGAAAGATGAAAAAAAAAACATATTCCTGAAGCCTGGATAGAGGCTTGTTACTGGTTCACCTCCTCCTAAAATTCAAATCCCACATTCCCAATCATCTACATTTTTCACTAGGGCTGGAATGGGGAGGGAAAAGCTGCTAGAAATAAAAATTTTAAATACTAGTCACAGATGGACCCGAACAGAAAGT
>JAJPCS010000230.1:1460842-1474983 GCA_021164005.1 Willisornis vidua nigrigula
GTGTCTGTCCGTGTGTGCCCGGGCTGTGCGGGTGCCGCGCACACGCGGGACCTGGGCTGTGAATTATTTATAATTCGGATTGCGTTTGTTTGTGTCTTTGGTGGCTTTTTTTTATTGTTAAACTCTCCCCACCTTTTCTAAAAGACCAAACAAGCAAAAAAAATTTCCAAGCAAGGTCTGTCTGTCTCTCGCGCTGTGCTCGGGGCTGCTCTCGGTGTGTCCTGGGCTCGGTAACGCAGCCGTGTCCCCTCGCGCCGGTTGTCTGTCTTTCTCCTCGCTCCTATTTAATATGGAGCAATTTTCTGGAGGCTCGGTGACTCCCTCCTTAGGGTCACATTGAGTTCGAATCCGACTGAAGGTGCAGGAATCCTGCAACGGGGGAAATAAGAGAATAGAGAGAATGGGGTCAAGTTGGCTGCTTAGAGGCCAAAACTCCCACAGCTGCCTTTAAAAATATATGTACATTTGGCTTTCCTCACCGTATTACGGATTGCAGCTTCCTCTTTCAGGTATTTTCCTAACAGCCTAAAGCCCTCGCTTCCTTTTGCCTCCCCCCCCAGACTCCCCCCCTCGTTAGGGGAGAAGTGGGGGGAGGAGGGAAAATAAAAGGAAAAGAAATGGGGGGGGGGAGAGGGGAAAAAATAAAACCCATTGAGTTTAGGCAAATAAGGTTTGGTCTCCATATCCTATTACAAAGCACTTTGAATATGCAAGACATCACACAAGACCAGTTATTCCAGTTACGACAAACTCAAAAACAGAAAAAAGCGAGGCTTGTTTAGATTGTAATTTGTTAGAGCAAGATTCATATTTAAAATTCTGTCTTTTAATTTTTTCCCAGCCTTGCATTGTATGCAGCCTTTTTCTGATGTCTGGGTTGTTGTTTTTTTTTCTTTGCATTATTATTATTAAAATCTTTCCATCGAGTTTAGGAAGACCGCTGCGAGCAACACATTTTCTGTATTTTTGTTCCTGTATCTCGGAGGAGAGTTGGCAGGGATTCTGTGGTTTGCAGTTACACAATATGTTATCATGTTTTTAATCACTAAATCATTGCAGTGGTTATAGATTTACAGTCTTAGGGTATTACCGAGCGGCGCAGCGCAGCCCGTGTGTGCAGGGACATACGAGAGCATGCCGTTAACATGCTCGTGAACTTTGCTTTTAAATCATTTCCCGGCCGAGCCGCGGCGGAGCCCGGAGCCAGCGTTTTGGCATCACCCCTGCACGCTCCCGAGGAAAGTTGGTGCGAGCCTGGCCGGGCAGCAGCAGCTCCGATGGGCGTCGAGCGCGCCCCGTCCCGCGGCGCTGGCGGTAAGCGGGGCCGGGGGTGGTCGGGGCCGGGCCGGGCCGGGGGAGCGGCAGCCCCCGCTGCCCTCTGCGCCCGCTCCCCCCTATTATGTAACAGAGCCCTCGGCAGCATTAAAAATTCAGCATTACAAGCTGATTGTAATGCTCCCTCATTAGGGAGCGCTGTCTGGTCCGGCGCTGAGCGAAGGCAGAGCGTGGCTTTTGGGCGGCCGGAGCGGCGAGGCCGGGGCGCGGCCGGGAGGGGGTGGCTGCCCTGGCCCAGCAGGGCCCTGCTGTGCCCCCCGTGCCGTGCTGGGCTCCCCGTGCCGTGCCAGGCCCGGGGCTCGCCGCGCTCCTGGTCTGCCTGCAGCCCGAGGCTTCTCCCTGCTCGGCTGCCCGAGCCGCCTCCTGCCCAGTGCCCCTCCTCAGGCTGCCTTCGACTAGAACAAAAGCATAGAAAAGGCACATCAGGGGGAAGACAAGCTCCGTGTCTGGCCTGAGAAGTTGCTTTGCCGTGTTTGTATTTTGTTCTGGCACTCTTTTCTCTCTGACACGGTCACTGTGGGAGCAGAGGGCAGCAGGAAGTGGCTCGGCCCCTCTCCCGCAGGGCTGTGGCTGCAGCCGCGCTGCCCTCGCTGCGGAGCCCCCGACCCTCGGCCCGCCCTGCGCTGCCTTTTGTTCCCGCAGGACCGAGCCAAGGTGCCGCTCGGGGGGCCGAGGCGTGCGGGCAGCCCTGCCTGGCCTCGTGGTGGCACATTCGGGCCCGGCGGTGGCCGCGCTGGCAAAGCGAAGGTGTGTGTCCCCCTTTCACGGCTCTGCTTGGGCACCCCCCGCCCCTCCGCTGTTGGTGTCGTGCCCGAGGCCGGGGCAGTGCGTTCCCTTTGGGCCTGGCCGGCAGGTGAGCAGCTGCGGTGGGAATTGCTGAACCCCGCACTGATGGACACATGGGAGGCTGTGTCAGCCTCCCGTCAGCAGCTCCTTCCACTCTCCAAAATAACACTAATAGCAATAATAATAGTAATGAAAAAGGTGTTGAACAGAGAAGCAGAAAAAGGACTAGTGGGCTTTTACATCAACTTTATTCCCTTGCTGTGTTGTGTGCTGTGGGAGCATTTCCGGGCTGGTGTCGCTTGCTCGTGTGCAGTGGGAGAGTTTTCGGCAACCACGTTCTGGTGGTGCAGCCGGTGGTGCGCGCTGGCCTCGCCGCGGTGCCAGCGCCGGAGCTGTGTATCCACTGCCGAGGAGATGGGTTCGGGAGGGATGGGCTGGGGACAGGCCGAGTGTTCCGTGGCTCCCGTGTCCCTTCCCCAGCGCGCAGCCAGGGCTTGGCCTTTGTGTGGCTCCGGAGGCCGTGTGCCAGCGGGCACGTTGGACTGGCAGGAGAGGTGTGCCATGAACAAAGCTGGGTCTCGCTGGGTGCCCCTGGCCTGGCTGCACGTGGGCTCCTGTGATCAATGACCACAGGGGCTTTGGCCCGGGAGGTGTCCGTGGGGCTGTCCCCGCCACGCTGCTCCTGCTGCCTCACCGTGGGCGCTCCAGGGAGGCTCTGCTGCCCCTGGGGCAGTGCAGGGGGCCACTGGAGAGAGGAGCTGCTCCCTGGGGAGTGTGGCTGCTCTTCCCTCCTCCCTCCCCAGCCCAAATTCGGGCCGGGTGTCCAGCGCATGGCGACGGCGCTGGGGCTGTCGAGGGCTGTCGTGGCAGGAGAGTGGGAATCAAAACATCTGTGCGCAGGCCTGGGCGCCGCAGCCTCTAATGGTTTTGACGGAGCTGTTGTGGTCTGTTGTCTGGAAAATCTGCATTCTGCGCTGTGCCCGAGGGGGCCGCGGCACCGCAGACCGTGGCGGTACCTAAATATAACCGCCTCGCGCCCAGGGGTGAGGTGAGGGCAGCGGAGCAGGCCGCCCGCCTGCCTCCTGCTTTGTCTCTGAGCTGCGATTCAGGCAGTTCTCTTTGCTCCCGAGGCTGGGATTGTGTGTAGGCAGGGATTGCAGAAATAAATAAATTCCAGCTAGTTTAAAAAAAGGAGAAAAGAGCCCGACAGGGTGGATGAGTCGGGTTTCCCTCACTGCCAGCAGCCGTCGTGCCGCTGGCTCGGGGATCCCACCGGCCCTGGCTGCCCTTGCTGCTCGCCTTGGTGTTCCTCCTCTGCCGTGGAGATGCTGCGGGTCTCGCTCAGGTCCCGCTGTGCTAGTGAGGAGCCAGCACTTCTCATGGGCTGTGCCGGACAGGTGTGTCCGTCTGTGGGTGCAGGAAGTGTGTGCTCATCCCACGGCAGCACTGACTGTGCCTGCCATGTGTGCGCGGCGTGGCTCGGAGGTGGCCCTGAGCACAGGCCGAGTTCATCCCCTCCTGAAATTGTTTTTCGGCCGGGGATGTCAGGAAGGGAGCTGTGCACAGGCTGCAGCTGGCGGTGGCTCCCGGCGTGTCCCAGCCCTGCCGAGGTGGAGGGGCAGCGATGGTGGCAGGTGCCGTGGGCAGGCTGCGGCCACCGCGCTTTGCCCTTGAGTTTGCTGCTGGGAGAAAGACACTTGGCTGTTGACTGTAAGTTCGTTATGTCACAAGTGCCAAACATGCCTCTCACTAAGAAAAGGCCAAGAGGAACAGCAGTATTTTTCTGTTTTCCCCCTGGAAAACAAAGATTTTGCAGTGTTGTGATTGTGTGGTGCACGTTGCTGTGCAGCAGGAGGGTGCTGGCCCTGTGGCAACCAGGCTTTCAGGTATTAAACTGGTGAGGGTGGAGCCGTGTGGGTTCCTTGGCTTGACGAGGATGCTGGAGCAGACGATGTGCAGCAGATGATGTGCGTGGCAGCTTTGGTAAAAGGCTTTCTCCTGTCCTTCCCCTGCCCTGGTATCTGGGAAAGTGCAGCCTGGGGGGCCTGTAACACATTAGCTCTCAGTAAGTGTTTATTTTCATGGCCCAAGCGCCTGCTGGAGCACTGGTCCCTGCCTGGGAGGATGGGAGCAGGCACGCTGAGCTGCTCCCAAGCCCTCGGGTCCCAGCAGCGGAGAATCCTGCATTTTGCCTTGGACTTGCAGCCACGCTTTCCTGGCTGGTGGTAGCCTGGCTCCAAACCAGCTGGTTGGCCTAGTTTGGTCGCAGGGGTTTAACCTTGCTTTGGCCACGCTGCACCGGCTGCCGTGTGCGCTCACACTGGCGCTCGCCGCAGAACTCCCTGCGCATACGGAAACGCCGATGGTGACATGGCGGCGATGTGCTTGATCCTGCTGGGTTGGGTGCTGAGTTTGCTGAGTGGCTGTGACGGCTGGAGACAGGCTCTGAGGAGTTTGGTCTTCTTGTTATATTGGAGTTGAGTGAAGAAGGGGGAGGCCAGGAGGTTGTGAAGGCACAGCTGGCTGAGCTGCAGTCAGGTGCAGATTGGTTGGGCTGAGAGGTGCAGTCAGGTGCATGTTGGTTGGGGTGATGCAGAATCTGAGGATCCTTGCCCCAGGTGTGTTTGCTGAGGTGCAGTGTGCTGGGAAAGAGTGCTGGCAGGCCTGGAGGTGGGTTCAGAAGACCGAGCAGAGGGAGTGCACAGAGCTACTTGGTGTTTGAGGCACAGGTTTGAGAGCTGCAGAGTCTGCAGTCCAGCACTGCTCCTGCAGTGTGGAAGTATTCTGGATTCTAGCTGTGCACAGCTGCTTGTGTGTCTCCCCTGTACCTCTGATGCTGCAGAGGCTGGTGCCCAGACCCTTGAATACCTCAGAAGCAGAACAGGGGCTGCCCCAGCCGTGTGGAGCTGTGGGAGCCATCCCCCAGGATGGCTGCAGAGGCGATGCTGCGACGCCGTGGTTCCCTGGCTGTGTGCTCTTGGACAGCACTGGGTGTTAGTGCCAGTGCAGGAGTTGGTCTCAGATGAACTGTAGCAGTGTGCCCATGGCCATTGAAGTGGTACTGCCAAGTGGTCCTTGCTCCTGGTATGTCCCCTGGCCACGCTGAGACAGCTTCGAGCTGCTGCTGTGTGAGCGAGCGAAGCCCGGGGAGCAGAGGGTGGACGGCCACCACGTCGCCTCTGGCTGGCCACTGTGTCCCCGTGTCCTTGCGTGGTTCCTATCACAGCCCCTGACTGTGCCAGACAGAACTGTAGATGTCAGGCTTTGCACAGAAAGGAGAGCGGGGAGGGAGGGTGAGGAGGAGACACAAGCGCGCAGCAGCAGGGCTGCAAGGTTCAAATCAACCTTCTGCTTTGTTGGTGTCGAAGCTCCGCACCCGGCACGGCTCAGGTCACGCATCCACCGTCATTCACATGCAGCCACGTGGGGCAGCAGGGCCAGGAACAGGGCATCCCTCCCCAGAGGTGCTGGGGGCGAGGGACAGCAGGTGCCCGGGGCAGCGTTGGGCCCAGACGCTGGAGGTGAAGGAGCCCAGTGGGTCCCAGGGGCTGGCAGAGCTCACTGTGTCCCCAGGGTGCTGCAGTCAGTGCTCTCTCATCTGGATTTGAGGAATGAGTGCTCTGGCCTTTCCTCTGGGAGTCAGGTCTGCAGCACCCAGGCGTGTGCTTCTCCACTGCTACTTCAGTTGTCAGAGCCTAAATTTCTCCTCTTTAATTTTCTCCTGTTAATTTTGTCCCTTTTAGTCTTACATACTTCCTTCCTCAGTTCCTTTCTTCTAGCTGTTTTTCATCTTCCATGGAGACAGTTAAAAGCAGCTTAGCACCGTGAGCTTGTTTGGAAGTCAAAAGATCCGTTTCAGCTGTGACGCTGACTTTGGGCAAGACACCAAGTGTTTGCCTCAGCTGGAGGATGAAATGGGCTGATGCATAGTTCACATGCAGGGGACTGTCAGCGGGGGTTAATTATGAAAAATCGTGACATGTCTTAAATCCCCAGGGCGTTGTTGCACCCTTAAATTTTAAATGGGGGTACCTGCTGCGCTGGGGCAGCTGCAGAGCAGGGGGGTCATTCCGAGGGGGTTGGCACCTCCTGGCACGGTGTTTGTGCTGGAGGCCTGTGCTCTGATACTGAAGAAATGGGGCTGATTGGTCTTTGTTTTGTAACACCTTTTTATCCCTCCTGGTATAGCTGCTTTCTGGATGTGGAGCACTGGGGCAGAGGACTAGTTATGTTGACCAGGGTTTATAGACCTGGAGAATCCAAGTCTGAGCAGAGCCGCATGTGAAGGTGTTGGCAGTTGTATGTCCTGCGCTGCTGTTTGTCAGGGTGAGCTGCTGTGGGCATGACACTGGGCCTGCAGCACAGCTGGAGGAAGAGGCAGTGTGGCAGATGTGCCAGTGGGGTTGGTGTGTTGTTGGCCAGGGAGTAACGGTGGTGGACAGGAAGGGTGTTTTGCCCCAGGACAGGCTGGTGCTGGAGGAGGGCGGGCAGGCTGGGTTTTGCAGCAGGAGCTCGTGGCTGGCAGGGGACAGAGCAGGTGGTGTGCCAGGCGTTGCTGCCGGCCCCTGCTCTTTGCTGGCCGTGGGAAGGGACGTGAGCTGCGTGCGGGCCAGCACCGCCTGCCCCTCTGCCGGGTCAGAAGGCAGTTACTTGGTGAATAGCAGTGCCTGTCTGAAGGAGCTGCCGCAGATTTTTTCCTTGGTTGCCTTATTTTAACCAGCCTCTCCGCTGTTGCCAGTTTATTTTGAGGGGTGTGGAAGTCCTGGAGGTTTGCATGAGATCCTGGAAATTCCCCAGGTGGTGGGTCAGCTGCCAGCACAGCCCTGCGTGAAAAGCCGCCTTCACGGCGGGCGTGCAGCGGTTTCACCTGGAACTGCAGATGTTGGAGCAATGGAGCCAGGCTCTGGAAGCACCGAGGGGATTGCTCCAAGCAGACAGAGGAGGAGGAGGAGGAGGGCTGAGCTGTGCTCTGTGCAGCGCTGTCTGAGGTCAGCCTCGTGGCAGAGGCAGCACAACTGACTTCTCTTGAAACATCTCGGCTGTGCCCAGCACTGGAGACCTGGTTGCCAGAAGCCCCGTGCAAGGTCCTCCTGCTGTTGGCAGTGTGACTGGAAGTGTCCAACCGGGCATTCCTCCAGCCTCATAGGATCCCTTTGTGTCTGTGGAGTGATGGGTGCTCTCTAGGGAGTGGAGATTTCCTTCCTCTGGTCTGAGTGACAACTGGGCTGTGCACCTGCCTGGTTGCTTCAGACAGGAGCTGGGTGTCAGGACTGTGGTTTTGATCCCTCCAGCAATCTTCTTCTCAGTCCCTTCTTGCTTGTAAGTGCACAGCCCATGAAGTAGGTAGTAGTGGTCAGCAAGGTGCTTTTGATGAGGTTCCTCAGGAAGCACTGGCTGTCCTCTGGAGCTCTGAAGTTCTCCAGCCCTGGACAACACAGATGGAAAGGTGTCAGGCAGAGCTGCAAGTGTTGTACTGCTGGTGGTGTCTTCTGCCTTTAAAAATGTAAAAAAAATGTGGAGAAACAAAAAATCTCCAGGCTGCCACTGAAACAGCCTGCCAGGAGGTGGAGGGTGGTTTTTTGGTCACAGTTTCCCCCAGGCAAATACCGTGGATATTAAAAGCTGGATCTGTCTTGTTGGAGGCCTTGGTGGACTGTGGAGCAGGACTGAGTGCTTTCTCAGCTTCTGCTGTATTTTACCTTCGTTAGACTCAGCTATCAGTGGTATTGCAGTTACCTGGATGTTAAGCAGTTCTAAGGGATGCTCTTGGCTGTGCCTGACCAGCACAGAGGAGGAGATGGCAACCTGGGGTCAGCCCCATGGTCCAGGTCACCATAAGGATCCCAGGGCAGTTCTGAGCCCCAAATATGATGTTGGTGACTGCTCTGGGGGTGGCTCCTGCCTCCCTGGTGACTGGAAATCAAAATAAATAAAAGAACTGGGAGTCTTAGGGTGCAGATCATTTACAAAAGGGGAAGATAATGATGAAATGAGGCTTCTTTTGGTAGAAGTAGCTACTGTGGGTGCTGCAGCAGAAAGGACAGAGGGTGGTTCTTTAATGTTCTCATGGTATCTTGAGTATAGAAGATTTTTTGTTTGGTTGGGGGTTTTTGTTGTTTTTTAAGGTTCCTTCTTCCTTGCATGAGCCTCTTGCACAGCAGAGGAAGAGAAACACTTTAGCAAAAATAGTGCCCGTGTTTGCCTAAAATGAGGTTGCTGTGGCATGTTTAGGACTCGAGACTGTGACTTTGAAGCTGACACTGCTGGTACCCTTTTAACTGTCTTGGGTAAATAGAGCGATTGGGCTCCAAGAAGTGTCTGGTGAAAGCTCCTCGTTCTGACTGTTTCAAAGGGTTTCAGAACAAATACCTTCTGCTCACCAGCACCCTTCCTGCTTAGGAAAGTTTACATTGATTTGTTATTATTTTTTCAAAGGATTTACTTGCACGTTAGAATGCCACATGGACATTATTTTCAGTTCAAGGAGGGTTTATTTTAGTTCGGCTTAATTGAATTGGAAACAGTTACGAGCTGTACCAAAGCGACTGGATTTCAAACCAAACCAGGAATGTCCACGAGCAGGTTTGCACCGCTGTGTTCACACATTCCTGTTGTTTACCCGTGTGTGGGGACTCCTGGCAAGTAAATCACTGCAGGGACTCTGGTGCCGAGGCAGAGCAGGAGGGGCTGCAGGGGCCGATGTCCGTGTTTGACACCAGGGCTGCTGTCAAGGCCAGCCTTGCCCTGGGTGCTTTTTCCTTTTGCTGACAGAGCTTTGGGGCAGTGGCACGGGGAAGTAGTTTAGGGAAGGGACCTGGCTTAGAAAAACTGCCAAAGGATGGGGGGGGGAAAAAACTTCCTCAAAATATTTTTGCATTTTGGGTTTTTGCCAGCTTCCCTTTGATTTGAAGTAATCATGTGATGCAGGTTGTTGGTGCAGAAATGGCTGTGCTGGAGCAGAGGGGAGTGGGCAGGCCAGACCGAGGGCCTTTCCAGAGGGACAGTGGCACAGGAGCCCTGGCTGTGCTGCAGCACTGGCCAAATCATGCATGGAGTTGGGGCCTAAGTGTGTGTGTTTGGTGTGGGGAACAAGGCACTGCTTTTAGTCATCTTCTTTTTATTACTATTTTGTCCTTTCAGAAGTACAGTATGGTTAAACTTAAGGGTGTCCCTGGGTAGCCTTCCACAAAGAAAGCTGAGCTAAGGCTTAGGTGTAGGCTTAGCTTACGGCTGAGCTCCTCCTGCCCTGGTGCCCACAGTGCCCTGGCTCTGGAGCATCCTTCTGCCTTTGGGAGCCCTGGCCTGGGAGCTGGTGGGAATGGCTGTGCTGGCTGTGGGCGAGCAGTGGGGCCGCTGGCAGCCAGGGCCTCACCTGGGCACTGCCATGTGCCACCCTGACCCTGCTCCGGCCACTGCCCCGTGCGTTCTGCACCGTTCCTCCGACCCCAGGCGGGCGCTGGAGCGACCGACAGCCCGGGGGGCTTCTGTTCATAGTCTCACCTCCTTAAATAAATAACCAATGGCTTAAATAAATAACCAATGGCTTTGCTCCCCCGTTCCTCTGCAGCAGCTCTGCCCAGTGTGTTGTTGAAGGGTCTGGCTCCTGTTCCCTGAAGGGTCCGTGTGTGCCCTGGGTACCTCCAGTTCCTCCTCCTGCCCCTGACCAATGCTCTTTGCAGTTCTAAAACAAATATTTGCTGCAGGTTTTGAAACTGACGTAAGCAATTGCCTTTACCATGTCCATGGAGTCTCTTTTGTGTCTTTCTAACATTGTAGAGGTCTGGGATGTCACTGGTGGCAGTGGAGGGGCTGGCAGAGGCTGTGCCATCTGCAGGGAGTGGCAGGGCACACACTGTGCCCTGCCCTGGTGTGGGCTGTGCTGGGGCTGGACGAGCTGCTGGATCTGAGCTGTTCTGTGTGGTGTTCTTCATGTGCTTGTAGGTCAGTTGTGTTCAGACTCCATGGCAAGGTCCATCTGTAAATCCATGTCCAAGCACTGGAGCAGTGAGGGCTCTCTTGGAGGCATCTCTGTACAGATTCGCTTTTTCCTACTCATTACCGAGCAATTCCTGTAAAAAACCCTGAGATGGTGATTGTTTCTACAGATTCTTTAGTGGTTTATTCTGTATAAAGGCATTATAAAGCAAAGCTTCATACCCCACAGTGAAACTGTGATCTTAACTGGCTTCCAGTTGAGGACAAGCAGAAGTGATTTCTCGTGCAAACACACACTCAAAAGCCAGAAGAAGGGATGGTTTCTAAATTGGATGGTGTGGGACATGAGAGTGGAAATTGATGTTAGAGCTGCTGTGATTTCTTTGATAAAGTCTTTTTTGAAACTCTGCATTTAGGGGGAAAAATCTGGTCTAGAAGATTTCTACTGTAGCTCTCTTTCAGAAGAGTTCAGTTGTGTGTTTTCTGTTGTGGAAAGCTCATCCATTGCTCATGCCTTGGTTCAGACTTGGCTCCTGTTTGGATGTGTCATCCTGTGGCTGCTCTGGGCCCCCTGGCAGCCCTGACTGAGCTGTGGAGGTGACCTGTTCTGGAGCTGCCTGGGTGCACTCACAGCCTGTTCCCTGTGCAGAGGCTCCGTATACCCCATGGCAGGGCCAGGCCACTCAGTTTGCTCTCTGCCCGAGCTGACAGTCTGTGCTCAGAGCTGCAGTGACGAGAAACTTGCATTTACTAAAAGTCACCGTGGAAGGGTTCTTGGGATCCTGCCAGGGAGAGTAGTTTCCTGTTTAAAATTAGAAATTGGATTTTTTTTCTTTTTGTTAAGCCTTGATGTAAACTGGCAGTTGCTGGAGTTTTCTTCTAAATCCTGGGATGCCAGGCCAGGGGAGGTGTTGGGAGAGAGGGGCATAAACAAGCGGAACACCAAAATGGTGGAATTTCAGGGCTTGACCTTTTGCAAGAGGACAAGAGTCCTCGCTTGCAGTGTGAGACTCATTAAACAAATGCAAGGTGTGGAAACGCAGAGAGCTCTGAGTCTCTCCGGGTGCTGGCTGTGTGGGGAGGGCAAGACTGAGCCCAGCACACCTGCAGCCTCTGCCACAGCAGGGAGGTGATCTCAGGTGAAGTGCAGTGGGATAAACCCAACTGCTGGAGTGGCTTCTGGAAGGGTGGACTTGTTGACTTGCAGCAGTAGCTGGATTTTGTTTTGCTTAGGTCATTTGCACCGTTTCAGGCTTTTGGGCACATTCTTTTGCTACATCAGATGTGTGATTTACTCTTTGTGATGTGAGATGCTTTGTGCATCCTCCCTGGGGGAGAGCAGCCCCTGTTCAGGTGAGAGGCAGCGTGGCCACCATGGTGGGAGCCCACTGTGCCCCTGTTCAGGTGAGGAGCAGCACAGCTGCCCTGGTGAGGAGTCTCTGCTTTGGCTTTTCTCTGGCAGCTCTTACTTTACTCTTGAGTGGGATTGAAGAATTTATGCCGTTCCTTTGTTTTGTATGGAAAGAAACCTTATCCCTGTGGCTGCTGCTGGTGGTGGCGGTGCTGGCAGAGATAAGGGCGGGCTCTGCACTCCCCTGGGAGCGGCTGGCAGCTTTCCTCGCCTGACCCACAGGAGCCAGGCTGGATCCCTGTGTGCTAATGGGCCTGCCTTGTCCTGCCTTGTTTGTCATGATTTGTGCCTGCATTTATATGCAAATACTAACAACTTGCTGCTGAGTTAATTAGTGTTTTTTCTCTTTGCTTCCCGGAGCTTAAGCAAAAGCTCTTTATTCTCCCCATTTCGGTGGTCTGACCTGCTCCACCTTCTCTGCCACTCCAGCCCCCTGCTGCCTGTGCAGAGGGGCCTCAGATCCCCCTGCCTGTGCCGGGGTGCTGGGACCCGGCTCTCCTGCGGGGAGTTCTGACCCAGTTGCACAAGCTAAACTGGCCGTGCACCTCAGGACAAAGCTGTCTGTTGAGGGGCTGAGGTGGTCACTGTAGTGGGATGCCCTGGGTGTCCAGATCAGCATTTGCTCACTGGCTTTGGTAGCTGCTGCTTTGTGGAGCAGCAGAACCAGACCAACTCCATACGGCCTGGAGATGGCCAGTGTTTGCTTTTTAATGTCAGGACTGAGCACATTAGATGCAACAGAATGGATGATTCTCGCCAGACAAAAGGCTCCAAGGACCTGTCTGGTGACCTGGACATGACAAGGATGGAGTGAGAATTGCTGGCCCTTGACATCAGCGGGGAGTTGCCTTTTTGCTTTGGTGGAGGGGAGGGCAGGCATTTCCCTCCCAGGAGTGGTGTCTTCGTGTCCTTGGTCTTGGGCGTGAGGATTTTGCTCATTTTCATCTTTTGTTCCATCTGATTGGCCGTGGGCCCTGCCGGGGTCACAGGTTGGGTGGTTCCCTCTGTGCTCTGGGGCAGGTGGGGGCAGCAGGAGCCCGAGGGCCCTGCAGGGCAGGAGCTGCGCTGGGGCTGCAGCGGTGCCCGAGCTGTGGCTCCTGGCCAGTGTCAGGAGCCTGGGCCATTCCGCTTGTCCCACCCTATGTCTGCCCTCCAGCCAAGGCTTTTCCACAGTTACTGAGTCAGAACTTCTGTTTTGTTTTTCAGTCTTTGTTTTTCCCCTGGAAGGCAGGGCTGTGGCCACTCAGTCCAGAGGCCACAGCCTTCCATCCTGAGGCCAGGGACTGGCAAGTCCCAGCTGGAAACTGGTGACCCTTTGCCCTTGGGTTGATGCTGTTACCGCCTTGCTCGTATTTGCAGCCTTGGTGCCCTGTTGCATGACGGTGGAGTGAGGTTGAGGTGGAATGGTAACTTGTGCAGCGTCGCATCTGACAGGAAGAGGAGATGTACCCCTCAGTATCCTGGGAGGGAAAACTGTCAGGAGCAGCAGTTTGCTGGTCCAGAGGCGTTTCCAGATCCTGGAGCCCCAGTCAGGGCACCTTTCTGCTGTCATCTGAGGGCTCGGAAACCCGAGGAGGCTTGGAGGGTTCTGTTTTGGTTTCCTGCTCCAATGCCCCTCTGAGTTGAAAAAACTCTTCTGGTACCTGGCGGTGTTTGTCATCATTGGATTTTAGACCCGGGAGGTGTATTTTTTGCCTGCTCTTACTCCACTTCTCCATTTCACACCCTGCAAGGCAAAGAGATGTGGCACTGCACACCTGCCCTGCTGCTGCACCAGGTTTTTCTGAGTAAGTGCAGAAATGGGGATTCTTCAGCAATCCTTCTGTGCAGATTCCCAGTGCTGCTCTGGGCTTGTAACTCCATAAAGCTGAGATTTTCCAGGAAACCCAGGCCGGCCTGGGTATGGTCTGGGCAGGAGGGGCTGAATTTAGGATCTTATGATGTGAAATACGGATTTTTCTTGTTACATTTGGGCTGGTGGGACTGTGTGTGTCCTAGTGGCTGTCTCAGTGCAGAGGTTTGAGTTTAGAAGCAGCTTGAAAAGGCTGTGTGGCATGTGAGGAAGCAAGTTAGCTCTTAATCATATCATATTGGCCTCCTTTGCGGCAGATACATCTGCTGTAAAACACTTAGTGCTGAGCACCTGATTGGGCAGCCCATGCTAAGTGTTCAAACTCCTGCTGCCTTTTTTCTTCAAACAATATCTTCTGGCTTCCAGATTTCTGATAAATTGATAAGAGGAATTGCGTGAGTCAATAGAGTTGTAGACACTTTGCCAATATAACCCCAGCGCTATTGATCTGCCAGTAAATTAAAGTCTTACTTAGAGGCTGCCGATATTTCTAATCTCCTGCCTCACCAATTACACCCTCCCAGCTACCTGGGAAAGACAGCGGCGGGAGCAGAGGCTGCTGAGGCTTCTCCCAGCGAGCCGGGCTGTGGCAGTCGGTGCCTGTGTGGGGCAGGGGGGCCAGGAAGGGCCTCTGGGGGGCAGTGGGGTGGGTAGTGTTGGCAGTGATGCAGAAGGTCAGGTTGGTCCTGCTGCAGCCCCCCTGTGTGCTGGGGATGGAGACAGTTCAGGGGGGCAGCGAGCCCCTCTGTGTCCCTGCACTGTGTCCAGCCAGAGCCAGGATGCTCTTCCACAGCCTCTCTGCCTGTCCCCCGGCCCCCCCCC
>JAJPCS010000231.1:0-11638 GCA_021164005.1 Willisornis vidua nigrigula
CCTCAGGCTCCAGGGAGGGGCTCAGGCCCCCCTTGCTCTGCCAACCCCCCTGTTTCCTTCCCCTTGATGTCCCCACATTCCCCTCAGTGTCTGTGGGGACTCAGGGTTGCTCCTCTAGCTTGGAAATGAAGGAGGTTTATTTATTGGCTGTGCTGCTCCTCACCCTTTTGGAGACACGGGGTGTCCCCTCCCAACCAGCTGCAGCTCAAAGGCTGTGCAGCTTTTCTCATTCCCAGCCAGGTGCAGGTGGGGCTCTGCCAGCTCTTGTTGGCCATGCAGGGAAGAGCCATCCCTGGGATGCCCAAGGACCTCAGGCTGGCTTGGCCTCTGTCAGCAGGTCCTAAATATGTCAAGGCCCAGAGCAGGAATTCGTGGATCTCCCCTCAAAGGTTCCACTGATTTATCTTCACCATAAATCTCTTCCTTTGGAGTGATCTGCAATTGGTTTCAGGCTCGTTCCTCCTCTCCCCCATTTGGTTGTAATTTGGGATGTCAAGGGAATGGTGTTGAAAGAGGAAGATGAGCAGATCTGAAAAGGGCTGATGTGTCCCATCTGGGAAGAAGATGCTGGAGGGGGAGAGGGAGAGGAAAATGTTGATCTTTCCCTGTTTGCACGTGTGCAGTGCCAGGCAGGAGGGGCCTTCCAAGAGGAAGGAAAAATCAAAGGAACATCCTTCTCTCCACAGAACTATCCCATGGCAAGTTTGCAGCTTTGTCAAGACCATCCCTTGAGCAGGGATGTGGCCTCACGTGGGAATTTTAAGGGTGTGCTGTGTGTGATTTTGGTACCAAATGAGGCCTTTTGCTTTCTGAGGACACGAGCACAGCTGAAGGGGCACACCAGGTCCCTCCTGCAGCTCTGCCAGAAAATGATGTTTGAGTCAGGTAAAGACATTCTGAGTTTTCAATCTTTTTCTTCTGGATTCATTCTGGGGGAGAGGATCCTTTTCAGTGGTGCCCAGAGACAGAATGAGCAATGACCACAAACTAAAACACAACAAGTTCTGTCTCAGCCTGAGGCAGAATTTCTTTCCATGGAGGTGGCAGAGCCTGGAACAGCTGCCCAGGGAGGGTGTGGAGTCTCCTCTCTGGAGACATCCCAAACCCACCTGGAGGTGTTCCTGTGCCACCTGCCCCAGGTGCCCCTGCCTGGGCAGGGGGTTGGACTGGGGGATCTCCAGAGGTCCCTCCCAACCCCAACAACTCTGGGATTCTGTGACTTCTGAAATTGGGACTAACATTTTATCTCATCTTTTGCAGTTCTGTATCACTAAGATTAGAAAAATGACAGCCCAGAGCACTCAGTGCCACGGCCAGTCCTGCCTTGGGCACCTCCAGGGCTGGGCACTCCAACCCTCCCTGGGCAGCCCCTGCCAGTGCCTGCCCACCCTTTCCAGGCAGAAATTCCTCCTGATGTCCCACCTTAACACTGAGACTGTTCCCCCTTGTTCTGTCACTTGGCTGGGAGAAGAGACCAACTCCCACTCACCACAACCTCCTCTCAGGGAGTGGCAGAGGGCACAGGGCACCTGCCCACTTGGCCATTAAAGGCAGCACCTGAGAGACAGCAAATCCCCTCTGGGACTGCTGTTTGCTCCTGGAGGGCACATCCACCACTCTGCTCCACATCTTCTCGCGGGGGGGGTGCAGAACGAGGCACTCAAACCTGTGCACGTTTGCACGTTTGAGCACAGGGAGAGGAAGATTAAAGGAAGTGATAATATTTGCTTACAGCAGCTTGAGGAGCAAATCTGCCAGTGTCAGGTGGAGCTCACCTGGCTGCTCCCATGCCCAGCAGCTCCAGGTTCTGCCTGGACAGGGCAGGGGACAGCTGAGGGACAACTCACTGGTGCTGCCCACACTGGTGCAACACATGCAGGTTGGAGGCTTGTGTGTAGTTGTGATCCAGGGGGTTTAACCCTCCCTGCCCCATCTCCTCATCCAAGGCTATCTCAGAACTGAGTCCTGTTGTCCTCCCTTGGCACTGAACACCTTGTCCTGCACTCCACTCACACATCTTTGGCTTGGGCTGGGTGGTGTTTGGCACCAGACACTGGGGGAGATGTGATGATGTGCAGAGGGCTGAAGGCTTCCCCCTTTCTGGGCACTGCCAGCACCTCGTCCCCAGGATGCCACACTCCTCCAGGCACAGGGACCACGACAGCCTGGCCATGGGCACGACCCCACCTCGGCAAGGATGGAACTCCCTGCTGTGGGACAGTGGGAATAAAGGAGGAGAGAGCTGCAGGCTGCACTCAGTGCTGGGCAGGTGAGCCCCAGGGCTGGCACTGTTGTCCTTCTGGACACGCCCTTGTAGGTGCTGATTTTCCAGGCTGGGAACAGCTCCCTAAACAAACAGGTTTGATGGACACACACAGTCTCTCAGCTGAAATTGCTCAGGCCCATCTGTTGAGATGGCAGAGTGCCCACTCCAGGTTGGAGCCGTGTTGGGCACAGGGCACAGGTACCAGCTCACTGTGGGCTACACGAGCAGCCTGTGCCATCATCAGACACTGCTGTCTCCAGTCTTGTCATCTTCTTCCCAGCCCTGGGAGTGTTCCAGGCCAGGTTGGACAGGGCTTGGAGCAGCCTGGGCTGGTGGGAGGTGTCCCTGCCCATGGCAGGGGTGGCACTGGGTGGGCTTTGGAGTCCCTCCCAACCCAAACCCGTCTGGGATTCTCTGAGTATAATCTGCAGGCAACTGATGAGAGTTCAGGAAAATCCACCCCTGAATGAAAAGCATCCCTTTTCTGAAAGTTGCTCATGTGTCATCATCATACTACAGAGTAAAACTCACTGGACTTTGGCCAACTTCCCTCTCCAGAGCAGGAGCATCGTCACAGTTACACCTTTGGGCTGCAGTAGGCACAGGATGATTGTGCTTTATAAGAAATGCCAAAGGTTTCCTCAGTGCTCCAAATGCCAGCAGTGCTGCCACTGCCATCCCCAACTCCTTTGGCTTCCCCTTCTGCTCCTCGTGTGCCAACCTAAAGAATAAAAGCTGCTCTGCTCTCCCAGGGGGACTCCAAGCAGAAAAACCTTTTCTTCAAAGTGCCCTCCCATGGTGGCTCTTCCCTGGAGGAATTTCTGCTTTAGAAGGCAAATCTGAGACCCCCTGGGTGGGGGGTTATTTCTGAGAGGGAACTCAAACCCTCAGCCACCATTTTGGCAACAAGTTCATTGTGAAAGTGGCATTTTCCAGGCTGTAGAGCAGGAGGAGGGATGGCATTCTCAAAAAGGTGCTCTGCCTTGGGCACCCCAAATAAGTGAAGATCAAGTAAAACCCCCCAGAAGTTCTGTTAAACTGTGGAGCCTTTGCAGGTGAATACATAAATGAGTGATAATGAGAAAAATGAAGCTTGTTGGCTGTTGGGAGAGGAGTGCCCCTGTCTTGTCCTTGTATTTCTATTGTGCATATTGTGAATATTCTGTACTCACCAAGTGGGGCTTGTATCAAAGATGCTCAGCTTAAAATCCAGATAATGATCTGCCTCTGAAAAGAGGGGTTTGGTTTAGTTTGGTTTGGTTTAGTTTGGTTTGGTTTAGTTTGGTTTGGTTGGTTTGGTTTAGTTTGGTTTGGTTTGGTTTGGTTGGTTTGGTTGGTTGGTTTGGTTTAGTTTGGTTTGGTTTGGTTGGTTTGGGTTTTTTTGTCCTTGGGAAGGGCTGAAAGTCAATGGCCTGGCTCTGATTTCTCTGCAAATGCCAAATTTCTTGCTCATCTTTTTACTACTCCCTGTACAGCAAAACACCAAATTCTCTTCAAAAGCCACTTCTGGCAGCTCTCAGTGTTTAATCCACGAGGGCACCACCTTTTTGCTGTTGTCAGCAGCCCCTCTTGATGCATCTGGTTGGGCTGTTGTGTCATATTGCCAAGTGCACAGCACTTAAAACTGGCCCAGCTTTTTAAAGAAAACAGTAATTTCTTTTTGCAAGTAATAAAAGGGTTGGGCAAAAAAAGTGATCAGGCTGCAACAGCTTTGCATAAACTTCTGCTGCCTCGAGGCCAAACGTGCCTCTCCCAACCCCACCGGGAGCAGAGACTCCTAATTTATTGGAGGGGAGCTTTTCAGCCCGGGTTTTATTGGTCATTGACAATGCCCAATGCCCTCGTAGTCACCTTTCCCTCTTCTCAAGTAGGTGAACACAATGGAATTGTCTTGCTCGCAGCCAAGGGGATGCTTTGCCCATTGAGAGGGGAGCAGAGACAACTGCCAGGAGAGCGGCGAGCGGGGCTGTCAGCGCCGCCTGAGAGCCATTAACGGAATGGAGAGTGTCATCTTCAGAGCACAAATATTTTCCCTGCCCATAATACCCTCTCGAGGGGACCTGAAGTGGATCCGTATTGTCCCCGCGCCACCGCCAATCGTTTTGGGCTGCGCCTGCCGCGGTTTTCGGGACAGCCCCAGAGATGCCGCCACTGAGCTCTTATTGTGCTTTGCCCCTGGGACAAAGCAGCCCCCAGCCTTGTCCCTCGGGCCCGGGGCTGCCCCGACACCCCAAAGCTGCGGGGGTGACACCCCAGCCTTGTCCCTCGGGCCCGGGGCTGCCCCGACACCCTAAAGCTGCGGGGTGACACCCCAGCCTTGTCCCTCGGGCCCGGGGCAGCCCCGACCCCCGAAACCTGCAGGGATGACCCCCCAACCCCCATGTCCCTTGTTCCTGGGGCTGCCCCGACACCCCAAAGCTGCAGGGGCGACACCTGAAAGCCACAGGGGTGACACCCCAGCCCTTGTCCCTTGTCCCCAGGGCCGCCCCGACACCCCAAAGCCGCAGGTGACACCCCAAAGCCACACGGGTGACCTGCCAAAGCCGCAGGCGGACACCCCAAAGCCGCAGGGGTGACACCACAACCCCCAGCCCTTGTCCCTGGGGCCGCCCCAACACCCCAAAGCCGCAGGGGGACACTCCAAAGACTCGGGGGTGACACCCCAAAGACGCGGGGTGACCTCCCAAAACCGCGGGGTGACCCCCCAGAGCCGCAGGTGCCACCCCAGAGCCGCAGGTGCCACCCCCCGCCCGCCCCGGCTCGTCCCAGCCGCGCTCTGGGGATCGGGCAGGTTTTCCCCGCCGGGGCGGTTCGGGTTTCCCTCCTCCCCTGCCCGCTCTCCCCTGGGTTTGTTGAGGGGTTCGGGTTTCCCTCCTCCCCTGCCCGCTCTCCCCTGGGTTTGTTGAGGGGTTCGGGTTTCCCTCCTCCCCTGCCCGCTCTCCCCTGGGTTTGTTGAGCGGTTCGGGTTTCCCTCCTGCCCTGCCCGCTCTCCCCTGGGTTTGTTGCCCTCCCGGCGGAACAGAGGATGGGTTTGTCGCCTCAATCGCGAGGATTGTTTCACATCCTCGGGCCATTCATGCTGTCCCCTCCCCTGCTGTAAAACAGCAGCCCCGGCCGGGGAACACTGGGGGCTTTGTGCGGGCACGATACCACCCAGATTTTACCTCGGCCCTCGCCGCTCCCGCGTTTTGTTCCCCCTCAAAAGAAAGCATTTGCTCGGGGGAGGGCAGGGGGTGTTCCTATTGCTCCCACTAACACGGGGGTTAAAGGAAAGATTGATGGGAGAAAGTTCACCTAGAAAACCAGGATAAATTTCTGGCTGGCCAAGGCCAGTTGTTTCATTGTCCGGGGGCCATGTTTTTTGTTAATTATCTCTCACTCTCGCCTTTTATCGAGCAAAGCGGCAGCAAAGCGCGGAGAAAGGAACAGGATATAGAGGTCAGCGGGTCCCGCTTGGCCACCTAGGTGTTCATTGGAGAGTGCAGGGCGAGGGAGGCACAGGCAGAGCTTTCGGGGTGGGGGAAATGGGCACCCTCACAGGAGGAGCTGGGGGTAGCCACGGTATTCACACCCCAAACTCCCACTCCCTCCTGCAAGCTGGAAAAAAAAATAAAAAGGAAGAAATAAAAAAAGAGGGAAAATAAGAAAAAATAAAAAGGAAAAGAAAAAGAGGGAAAATAAGAAAAAAAATAAAAAGGAACACTGGAAAGGGTGGAAAGGGACTTTTTCTTTGTTTCTTTCTTCTTAAAGGGAGGAAAGTTGCTTCAAACAAGCCCATGTTGTCAAGGAAATAAACCTTAGTGAGGGGAGGCATTAAACACACAGCTGCTGGACTTGGCCAGCCCGAGCCACTGGTGGCAATGACAATGATGCCTGGTGGCAGCAAACCAGAGCCAAACATAAATAGGGCTGCATGAAAGGAGAGGAAATGGAACAAAACAGTTCCTCGGGTACCACTGGCAGAGGAATAACATCAATTTCGATTAAAAAAGCAGAAGAATTCTCCTGTTTCCACACATGAGTAAAGGCATGCAAATTCATAACTCCCCAACAATGTACCTTTGAAATGCAGCTGCGCCCCACAAACGGGGCTTTCTCCCCGCAGAGAAGCAGGGCTGTCTTAAGCAGAAAGAAAACAACTATTGAAAGAAGCCACCAGGGTCCCCACCAGTGGGGAGGGGTGCTGGGGAGAGGTGGAGGAAACGTGGTGGCTTTGGCAGATGCAGGAGGGCAGAGTTTGCCACAGAAAGGGGCCTTCATATCTGGTCGTTCCCAAAAGAAGCGGCGCTTCCCAGGATCTGCCAGGTTGGCTTTGGGCAGCTGCTGGCAGTGCCAGGGATGTCCTGAGGGCTTCCATGGCCTGGAGAGGTCAGAGGGATGGATGGGGCAGCTCCTGGCGTGGGCAGCACAAAGCCTACAGACTCACCTGCCCTGCCATCCTCCCCTGGGGGAGCTGCTCCTCTCACCGGTGTCTCGGCAGAGTTGGAGTCCTTGCACTGCCCTGGAAGGTCCCACAGCTGCTCTTCACTTCCTGCTGCTGGAACCATCCCAGAGGCCCCACCAGCTCCTCCTGCCACTCCCCAGGGCTGTCTGAGCTGCCACATGGTCACCACTGCTGGGTGGACTGGCACCATCTGATTTATTATAGAAAACATGTAAAGAAACTGCACCACACCCAAAACACCTGTTAGGGAATCAGCAGAAAGATCCTCCCTCGCCAGGCTGTTTGCTCAGTCCCTCAAATCCTTCATTCCAGATGTAGAGCAGCTCCTGCAGGGGTGTCAGCCAACTCCCCAAAGAGCAGCACCCACCACTCCCTCCTCCAAAATACCTGCCAGGGGTTGCTGGGACTGCCTGGAGGGTTCTCAGCCCCAGTTTCTCACAAAGGCAAAGCCCCTTCTGGAGTGCCAGGGTGTTAGAGAACCCATGGAGGTGTGATTGGGGCTCCTTGCTTGGTGTGTGGGGTGACTCCTTCTCTCACTTGTTTTATAGGTTTGGGAACCCATTCCCACAAATTCAATTCCATCCTGGCTGTGCCAGCTCAGTGAACATGTAGGGCATGGCAGCAGTTTTGCGCTCACCATGCAGGTTACAGGCTCTTTGAAAAGCCAGGAATGTCTCCAGTTAAACTTGTGGGGACTCTGAGAATTGGGCTGATTTTTTGCTTCCTGGGCTGCCTCACACTCTTTGCAAACCCAGTCCCAGAAACACTCACTATGGGATTTATCTTCTTCATTCGATGGAAATCATTTGTGAAGAGGACAAGGCCACTGTCAGGAAACACTGTGGCATTTATACCCTGGGAACAATACCAGAATTATTGGTCAATGATAAAAATAAATGGTTGTCTGTTGGTGAGTCACTGCTTTTAAGGCCCTAAACTGATTGAGAGCTCTTGCCTTGTCTTACTGTCCACCGTGGGGACAGTTGGGTGGCCAACTGGGCCCGTGAGCCCTGGCAGCATCCGAGAGCTCTTCATTAATTGGCAGTTGTGCTGCCCTTGCATGAGAGGCCACTGTGGGAGCATTGTCTGAGGCTGGCAGCGAGGATGGGCACATGGCAGGGAGGCCGTGCAGGAGGGCACAGGGGCTTTGCCGAGGGGCTGGATGGGGTGCAGGTCTGGGCACTGCAATGTAAGGAAGATGTGAAGCCATCAGAGCATCCAAAGGAGGGCAGTGAGGATGGGGAAGGGCCTGGAGGGGAAGGGCACTTGGTGTGTTCAGCTGGAGAGGAGGAGACTGAAGGGAGACCTCACTGCAGGGGCAGAGGAGGGGCAGACACTGAGCTCTGCTCTGTGGGGACCTGAAGTTGTGTCAGGGCAGGGTTAGTTTGGAATTTAAAAAAGGTTCTTCCACCAGAGGTTGGTGGGCACTGAACAGGCTCCCCAGGGCAGTGGGCACTGCACCAAAGCTGTGAGGGCTCAAGGAGCATTTGGATGATCCTGTCAGCCACACAGGGTGACCTTTGGGAATGGCCCAGTGCAGGGCCAGGAGTTGGCCTCGATGATCCTTGTGGATCCCTTCCAACTCAGCATAGTCTGTTGTTCTGTGGTGCAGGGACTTCTTCTCTAGGGTTGGACAGGGTGGTGGGACCAGCAAAGACACGTCCTGCCTTAGTGCTGGCCAGAGACCTGCACTCAGAGATGCCCAGAGCTGGCACTGGTGACCATCCTGGGCTCATCAGCTCCAGCCTGGCCATGGGAAACTCTGAGAGCTGCTCCTGAAGCCATTTGAAGAACAAAATGATGGGTTGGTCCATGTGTGTCTTTCTGCAATGATCAAAGTAAACCTTATTGTGATCGAGTGATGGGGCTGGAGTGGGGTGTAGACACTGTGTTGGTTTTGCTGTGTCTGCCCAGGGCTGATGTCCCCCATGTGCCAGTGTGTACCCAGGGCTGATGTCCCCCATGTGCCAGTGTGTACCCAGAGCTGCTGTACCCCCATGTGCCAGTATGTACCCAGGGATGATGTACCCCCATGTGCCAGTGTGTACCCAGGGCTGACGTACCCCCATGTGCCAGTGTCTAATCCAGAGCTGCTGTACCCCCACGTGCCAGTGTGTACCCAGGGCTGATGTCCCCCATATGCCAGTGTCTACCCAGGGCTGATCTATCTCTGTGTAACTGTGTCTGCCCGGGGCTGATGTACCCCCATGTGCCAGTGTGTACCCAGAGCTGTTGTCCCCACGGCCTTCTCCCTGACCAACCCTACAACTGGGGAGAGAAGGAAGGGCAAGCTGCCCCCCGGGGCACAGAGCAGAGCAGAGAGGCTGCTCTGGCCATGCCCGGCTGGCCGCGGAGCCGCGTTTCTCCCCGAGAGATTCTCTGCAGGCGTGAGCGCTGCTGAGACCCCTGCGGAGGGGGAAGGCAGGTCCCAGCAAACCACAGCGGGTGCGAACAGGGACAACTTGGCACTCGAATAAGACAGGGTCAGTGCCCGTCTCGTGCCAGAGCTCCGTGTGCCACCCCCAGCTCCGTGTGCCACCCTGAGCTCTACGTACCATCCTGGAGCTCTGTGTGCCATCCTGGAGCATCGTGTGCCACCCCGAGCTCCGTGTGCCACCCGGCTGCCCTGCCAGGGGCTCGATGCAGATGAAATGGTGATGGTGATGGGGGCCCTTGGGAGAGCCCACCTGGCTCGGTGGCCACGCCCTACAGGGGGAGCAGGAGCTGCCACGAGAGGGGACAGTCCCCTCGCCCCCCAGAGCTGCAGGACTCGGCTCCCCGAGGCAGCGATGGGGCAGTGTCTGGGGCAGGGGCTGAGCCCTGGCACCCAAGGGGGTGATGGGATGGTGTCTGGGGCAGGGGATGAGCCCTGGCACTCGAGGGGGCGATGGGGCAGTGTCTGGGGCAGGGGATGAGCCCTGGCACGGCGTGGCAGTTTCCTCTCCATGAGACAGCTCAGTCTCCTCACGCGTGTCCTCGCAGGATGTGAGGGGACACACCGGGAGGGGACAGGCAGAGTGACCTCCCCGGCCGAGCTGTGTCAGCAGCCGCTGACCACAGGCTGTGCCCAGCTGCTGGTTGGCACTGTTGGCTTGGCTGTGAGCAGGAACCGCCTCAGAAATGTGAGCTCTTAAAGACATCTCATCACAGTCTGTGCAGCTCCTGCCCTGGGCCGGTGTCACCTTCTGGCAGGGCCCCTCTTGCAGCTCTGGCTTCATTCACACTCTTTAACAACTGTGCATATGTTTGAATAATATTTGAACTTCCCTTGCTCTTGCTCCTCATGAAGTCCCTCTGCTTTGTCACAGCGTGTTCTCTGCTCGTCATGGTGTCACAGTTTGTGATGGCACCTCCATGTGCTGTGGGTGCTTTCCATGCAGAGAAGGAGCCTCTGGAGTCTCCAGAGAGCTCCAGACCGAAGGTGTGAGCAGAGCTCTGAGAGCTGATATACGGCTGGGCCTGGGGATGGAGGGGGATCCAGGGAGAGGATCGGGTGTCTGCAATCCCTGCCAGGAGGGGGGCACAGGGGGATCGGGCTGTGTCCCAGAGCACAGGGACAGGAGCAGAGGGCACGGCCTCAGGCTGGGCCAGGGCAGGGGCAGGGGGCACAGCAGCAGGAATTTCTGCCTGGAAAGGGTGGGCAGGCACTGGCAGGGGCTGCCCAGGGAGGGTTGGAGTGCCCAGCCCTGGAGGTGCCCAAGGCAGGACTGGCCGTGGCACTGAGTGCTCTGGGCTGGGGACAAGGTGGGCATTGGGCACAGGGTGGGCTCCAGGGGCTGGCAGGGCTTTGCCAAGGTGGGCATGGGGCACATGGTGGGCTCCAGGGGCTGGCAGGGCTTTTCCAAGGTGGGCATGGGGCACAGGGTGGGCTGCAGGGGCTGGCAGGGCTGTGCCAAGGTGGGCATTGGACACAGGGTGGGCTGCAGGGGCTGGCAGGGCTGTGCCAAGGTGGGCATTTGGCACAGGGTGGGCTCCAGGGGCTGGCAGGGCTGTGCCAAGGTGGGCATTGGGCACAGGGTGGGCTCCAGGGGCTGGCAGGGCTTTGCCAAGGTGGGCATGGGGCACATGGTGGGCTCCAGGGGCTGGCAGGGCTTTTCCAAGGGGGGCATCGGGCACAGGGTGGGCTCCAGGGGCTGGCAGGGCTTTTCCAAGGTGGGCACTGGGCACAGGGTGGGCTCCAGGGGCTGGCAGGGCTGTGCCAGCCTCAGGGATCCCTGGACTCTGAGCTGCAGTTACTGTCCCTTGATGGCTGATGTGGTAAAGGGACTGTGAGGGGCTCTCCCCTCCCTGCCCAGCCCACCAGGATCCCGTGGGATTAGATGGATGTTCTGCATCGCTCTGCTCTCCCTGGGTGCTCTGACTCTTCCAGTGGGCAGAGACAACACGTTCTGCACAGAAAGAACATTGGAACAAGCCTTCACTTGCCATTTCACTTTACCAAGTCCATGGTGTACTTCTTTATTTCTGTTTCTTAAGAAATACTTGAATTCTTTCCCTTTGGAAGGAAAAGTGCTTTGTGTCAAGAAGAAGAACCTGTAAATGCAGAAACAAACAATTTTTAAAATCCTCTTGCATTATCTTTGATTTTTCCTAAATTATTTTCTATATTATTTTTATTATGTCTTGAACCATCTTTGGTGTCTCTGTGGAAGACACCCCTTGGTATCCCAAATGTTCTCTCCATGGGCAGGTGTCATTCCCAATCCCAGACACTGCTGGTTGTGCCTCAAACATCCATGGGTTTGACTGCCACTTACACAGGGTGGGAGCACCTGCCCATTTTGTTGCAAGTCTGAGGCTTAAATTTCGTGTTTTCCTTCCTTCCTTCCTTCCTTCCTTCCTTCCTTCCTTCCTTCCTTCCTTCCTTCCTTCCTTCCTTCCTTCCTTCCTTCCTTCCTTCCTTCCTTCCTTCCTTCCTTCCTTCCTTC
>JAJPCS010000231.1:52887-64785 GCA_021164005.1 Willisornis vidua nigrigula
GGGATGGGCAGGGATGGATCAAGATTGGCAGGGATGGATCAGGATGTGCAGAGATGGATCAGGGATGGACAGAGATGGATCAGGATGGGCAGGGATGGATCGGGATGGGCAAGGATGGATTGGTGACATGGAGCTGCCACCCCACTCTGCCAAGGGCACGTGGAGGGGGCACAGGGCAGGTCAGGGCAGTGTCTGGGGGAGTCTGGTGACCCCCTGAGTGCTGCACCCAGGGCTGGGATCCCAGTGTGGGACCTGGAGCTGCCGGAGAGTCCAGAGGAGGCCACGGAGCTGCTCCAGGGCTGGAGCCCCTTTGGGATGGGACAGGCTGGGAGAGCTGGGGGGCTCACCTGGAGAAGGGAAGGCTCCAGGGAGACCTGAGAGCCCCTTCCAGTGCCCAAAGGGGCTCCAGGAGAGCTGGAGAGGGACAAGGGATGGAGGGACAAGACACAGGCAATGGCTCCCACTGCCAGAGGGCAGGGATGGATGGGATATTGGGAAGGAATTGCTGGCTGGGAGGGTGGGCAGGCCCTGGCACAGGTTGGGCAGAGCAGCTGTGGCTGCCCCATCCCTGGGAGTGTCCCAGGCCAGGTTGGACAGGGCTTGGAGCAGCCTGGGCTGGTGGGAGGTGTCCCTGCCATGGCAGGGGTGGCACTGGGTGGGCTTTGGGGTCCCTCCAACCCAATCCATTCCCTGGTTCTGCAGGTCCCATCAGGGCTCAGGGGCAGCACTGAGGTTTGTGGGACCATTCTCCCCCAACAGCAGCAATTCCTCTCTGCTCCTGCTTGGAATGCCTTGGGAATGGCAGCTGGGACACTGGGGAACCTGGAATGGCAGGAGGAGATCTGCTGTTTGTGGTCTGCAGCACCTTCCTCTTCCCCTCCCAGCCCCTGAGGTGCCTCTTCCCCCCAGGGCACAAAAAGGGACTGGAAATTCAGCTGTTTAATCCTTCTGGGTGGGCCCCTGTCCCTTCCCATGTGGGGGCATCGATTCCATCCAGATTCCAATGAACAATCAACCCCTCCAGGCTGGCTCAGAAGGTGCAGCAGCACAGCAGGAGCCCAGGGAGCTCCCCCTCCAAGGTGGGACACGGGGAATGTTTGGGACTGATCAGGAAAGGGGAATAAATCTGGGGTGGTTTCCCTGATTCAGTGGAAAAGGGACCACAGAAGGAAAAGTGATCCAGGCTGGCACTGCTGAGGCCTGGGCTGTGCTCAGGGTCTTTGCCCTCGAGTTCTGCTCTGTTTTAGTCGCTGTTTCCTGACACCAGGACCAGGTGGGGCAGTTGTTCCACTTGTGAATTTGTGGGTTCAGCCGCTGCAGAGGAGCCCCAGCCCTGCAGGGGGTGAGATGGGACCGACCGGGCCCCCCCAGCACCTGGGGCTGAGCAGGGCAGGAAATGAAGCAACTCCACCAACTTCCTGAGGCGCTGCAACCTTCACCTCCACCCAGCTGTGCCACCCTGGGGCTCCGTGCCAACAGGGACGGGGGATGTTACCCCTCTGTGCAATCCCTGCCAGGAGGGGGGAGCCGGGACAGGGGGTTGGGCTGTGCCCCAGGGCACAGGGACAGGAGCAGAGGGCACGGCCTCAGGCTGGGTCAGGGCAGGGGCAGGGGGCACAGCAGCAGGACTTTCTGCCTGCAAAGGGTGGGCAGGCACTGGCAGGGGCTGCCCAGGGAGGGTTGGAGTGCCCAGGCCTGGAGGTGCCCAAGGCAGGACTGGCTGTGGCACTGAGTGCTCTGGGCTGGGGGACAAGGTGGACATCGGGCACAGGGTGGGCTCCAGGGCTGGCAGGGTTTTGCCAAGGTGGGCATCGGGCACAGGGTGAGATCCAGGAGCTGGCAGGGCTTTGCCAAGGTAGACATCGGGCACAGGGTGGGAAAACCTCCCTGGGCAGCCCCTGCAGTGCCCGCCCACCCTTCCCGGGCAGAAATGCCTCCTAAAAAGCAGCAGAGGAGGGTCAGGGATTTGCTGCAGCCTCCCCTGGAAGGTGCAGAGGAAAAGGGGGAGGAAACGCCCCCAGGAGCAGAGGATGAGTCAGCGACTGTGGGAACTGTGGTAGCAATCCTGGCTTCTTCATGGAGAACTCACGGCTTGGAGCCCCTTCAGCAGCTGCTGGGGCTGAGCCTGTGCCAGGCGGTGCCAGTCTGGCTGCCAGGACACCCACACCACCATTCCTGCTCCTGTGCCATGCCCAGGAGAGAGACAGTGCCTGGGCAAACAGGCAGCAATGAGTGTCTGGGGCACGAGGCCACTGAAGATACCCTGGAATGCTGGCGATGCCCCTGGACCCTCCTGGCTGCACAGGATGAGCAGGATCAGCAGCTCCCAGGGGGCTGTGCAGGCTCTGAGGGGGCCATGGGCACCCCACCACAGCAGCCCCTCATTCCAGGGCCAGGATCTGAGGGATTCATCAGCCCTGTGGATGTGGCTCTTCGGCAGTGCTGGGGGACAGACTCGATGGACTCAGGGGCTTTTCCAACAGCAATTCCATCCCTCTGTGGTTCCGTGTGCCACCCCACAGCTGCACCCCGTGGGCAGGCCTTGGGTACGGTCCCCAGGGAACCCTCCCCACACCAGCAGCCTCCCCACGCCCCAATCCCCCAGACTGGGGGGCCCGGGAAGGGCTGGAAGGAGGAGCAGCAGAGGCAGCTCATAAAATAGACTACATGCTTTTATTGGATTGAAAAGTTTTATGAAATGACAAAAAAAAATTCAAATCAAGAGTTGGCAGATGCATCGACAGTGGGTGGATCCCCAACCCCTTCCCCAGAAGCATCCACAGGTCTCTGCCACCACAAGCAGCTCCAGCCTGGGCAGCCCCTGCCTGGGGGGCACCCACGGGACCCCAACCCTGCTGGCATTCCCAGGGCACCCTACCTGGCACAGGGGCTGCCCAGGAACTGGGGTGCCCAGGAACTGGGGTGCCAGGCAGCAGCCCTGGCCATGGAGGCCGAGCACATCCCCCCCATCCCCAGGGAATTGCAGGCACTTAGTCACTGGTAGGAATTTTTCACTTATCTCAAAGCAACAGTGGAATTGTTTAACTCCCATCTACGAACAAAAAACACCTTTATAGCCCTTCCTGTATTGTCAGGACACGAATATATTACTCTGGCATAAAGCAAGGCCCGGGGGCTCTCAGCAGCCCACCCTCCTCTTCCTCTCCTCTCTGTGCATCCTCCTCTGCCTCGCAGGAGGGACCCCCTCCCCCCTCAGGGGTGTGGGACGGCAGCTCAGGGGGCTGGGGGTGGGAGGGGGTGGGCACAGGGACCCCGGGCTTTGGGGGGTGGGCTGGTGCCAAAGGAGCCCCCTCGAGGGGGTGGCAGGGGCTCCTCTGGCAGCTCCAGCGCTGGGGGTTGTGGAGCTGAGCCTGGAGGGAGCTGGGGGCAGGACACAGGCTGGGCATGGGGCAGGACCATCCCTGAGGATGGAGGGAGGTGAGGAGGCTCAGGGAGCGAGCAGGGCCCGGGGATGGAGCAGGGCCCCAGGATGGAGCAGTGCCCACCCATGAGGATGGGGTGAGGCTCAGGGATGTAGCAGTGCCCAGGGATGGAGCTGTGCCCACCCCTCAGGACGGAGCAGGGCCCAGGGCAGGAGTGGAGGCCATCCCAGGGGATGGAGGGCTGCCCATCCCTGGGGGCAGAGCAGGGCTTTGCCCACCATGGAGGGAGGGTCAGCCCAGAGCTGCTGCCCCAAATGGGGCCCCCTCAGTGCCTGGGGCTGTGCTGGGGACACCCCTCCAGCCAAGGGCTCAGCGCAGCAGGATGTGACCCACAGAGTGCCAAGGGAGGATGGGAAAGCCTCTGGTACCCAGGGAGTGGCTCAGGACAGACTGAGACCAGGCTGACTGTGCTGGCACCAGTGATGGGTGGGCACAGCCAGGAGACCCCACATGGGCCTCCTGCACCCCCTGCCCCCCGGGGAGGGCACAGAGCCCCTGGATGCTCCAAGGACGGGGCCAGGAGAGCAGAGGGTGTTTTTAGGGTGCTGCTCCAGGAGAGCAGAGATGTTCCCAGGATGCTGCCAGGCCCAGCCCCTGCCCCCTGCCCCGGACAGCCCTGCTCTGCCCTGCTCCCTCCCTGTGGCACTGCCAAGCCGGGACAGAGGACACAGGCAAAGGAAATGGGCCCTGCCCTTGGGAGTCCCTCCTTTTGTGTGCAGGGGTGGCTGCCCTGGCTGTGCTCCAGCCCCCCTTGGGAGCGCCCTGCCCTCCCTGCTCCTCACCAGGGTGCCCCGAGGGGCCCGGGGAAGCAAAGCCGGGGGCTCCTTCCCTGGGATCCGCCCGGGCCGGGCAGAGCAGCGCGGGCACAGCCCCGTCCCCAGCCGGGACAGGGACACGCAAGTACCGGCAAGGGCAGAGTCCTCCCCTGCTCCTGCTTATGGAGAGCGAGCGGCCCCGGAGGGTTCCCCTCCCTGCGCAGCCACCGCGGGGGCCCGGCTGGAAAAGGGCTGGGGACAAGGAGGGAGGGAGAGCCGGGAGAGCCGCGGGCACCTGAGTGAGCCGAGGGGCAGCGCCCCTGCCCTCCGGCCAGCCCGGCACAGGTCGGAGGAGGCAGCGAAAAGATCAACAGTAACAACAATAAAAAATAAAAGACTAAAACCACATTGAAACCAAACCCAAAGGCCGCGTGGCTGAGCAGAGCAGGAATAACTGGAAGCCATGCACAGCAAAGCCTGGACGGCAGCGGTGGAGGGGAGGGCAGGGTGGGCAGGGAGGGCAAGGCAGGGAGGGCAGGGCAAGGCAGGGAAGGAGGGCAGGGAAGGCAGGGAAGGGCAGGGCAAGGCAGGGAGGGCAGGGCAGGCAGGGAGAGCAGGGCAGGAGGGCAGGGAAGGCAGGACAGGTAGGGCAGGGCAGGAGGGCAGGGAAGGCAGGACAGGCAGGGCAGGGCAGGGCAGCTGCTCCCCGGGAGCCGGCGGCGCGGTGCTCCTCCTCGGACTTCGGGAAATAAATAAGTTTAAATAGTCGGGCCGTGCCGCGGCGGGGGCCGCGCTGCGCTCCCGGTTCCGACCCCGGCCCGGCGGGACGCGCTCCTGCCGCTCCCCCGCTACTTCTTAGGCTTCTTGAAGATCTTTAGAGGGAACTTTTTCTTGCCATGGCTGAGCTCAACCTCATCGCCCGTGAGGCTGCTGTCCTCGTCCCCCGGGCTCTTCTTGGCGGCCAGCTGCGGGATGCGGGTGCTCTTGGCGCCGGGGGCCCGGCAGTCAGAGGTGGGGGACGGCGTGTCGGGGTCGGGCGAGCTGGGGCTGTGCGACCGCGACGAATCCGAGTGGCTGGGCTTGCCGGCCGCCGGGTGGCTGATCTCCCCCAGGCTGCAGGACTTCTCCATGCCGTGGTTCGCCATCATCATCTTCTTCATCGCCATGGGGCTCTCGGGCAGGCGCTCCAGGGTGCCCGGCGCGGGGGGCTCCCCGAGGCGGCCGCCGCCGTTGGGGGTGGGCGCGCCGGGGGGCGGTGGGCCGGGGGCGGCCTCCTCCATCGAGCGGGTCAGCAGCGCGGGCCGCGCCGCCAGCAGCCGGGGGGCAGCGCTGCCCAGGCGCGGGGGTTCGCCCAGGTGCGGGATGGACGACTCGGAGTCGCAGCGAGTCAAGTCTCTGCGGGGGACGGGAGGAGACAGCGCGTCAGTGCCGGGGGTCGGGGGGCTCCGACCCGCACACACCCCCGGATCGGCGGCCCGGGGATGCGGGGGGACCCTCCGGGGCTGCAGAGACCCCCGCGGAGGGGCAGTGGGGCAGGCGCCCACCCCGACCATGCCAAATCACCCGCCGTTCTGCTCCTCTGCACGAGTGCGGGGGCACTCCCGGGACGGGGGGCACATACAGGGATGGAGGGCTCATCCTGCCCGGTGCCAGGCACAGGCACACGGGGCAGAGACACCCCAAGTGCAGCCCCAGCACGGGGCTCATCGTGGCTCATGCCCCGGGCAGAGGGAAGCGAGTGAGCTCACGGGGGCAGAACAGGGGGCCCTCCTTCCCTCCCCGTGGATTCCAGTGGGACTGGGAGCGCTCCCAGCGTGCCCCAGTCCCGGTGCCCCCCCAGCTGCAGCCACAGCAGAGGGTTCCCAGCCCTCGCCAGCCCCCGTGTGTGCCGTGCCCACCCCGTGCGTGCCATGCCAGCCCCCGTGCCCGCCCCCCGCGCCGGGCTCAGCCCGTGCCAGCCTCTAATCTCGGCGCTGGAATTAGAGTTTGGCCGTCCCCGCACGAAGCCATGCCCAGCGCCAGCCCCGACAGGGGTTTGTGCCCAGCCTGGTGCCTACCGGGGGTGGCAAATGCGTCGGGACCCCGAGGGGCTCCCGAGCCTTTGGGGAGGGGGAGGAAGGGGGAAATGGGAAGTCACAGCTCCCTCCTGCCGGCCCGGTGGGCGCTGCCCCTTCATCCCCGGGGTCCCTGCACAGCACCGGGCCAGGAGTGTCACAGCCCCCCTGGCAGCACCGGGCACTGCAGGGACCCCCCTGGCACAGGCACAGGGATGGGGGCACGAGGGGACCCCGCCCCAAACACGGAGAGGGGGGTGGAATGGGAGGGCAATGGAGGGGAGCAGAGCAGAGAAGCAGAGTGAGAAAGGATGGAGGTGCTGCCCAGTCCCTCAGCCCCAGGGCCCCCACGGTCCCTGCTCCAGAACAGACCCCCAGAGGGGGGTCACCAAACCTGCCCAGCACAGCAGGAGCAGCCCCCAGACCCTTCTACGGTACCACCACTAATAACATCAGTTTGGAAGCAGCAAGAGAGGCAAGACAAGAGAAAACACCATCAAGGCAGAGCCAGCACCTACAGAGACACTGCCAGAGGACGTCTGGCAGCTCCTCTACTATGCTAGGCCCTGCTCTGGCTGCTGCTGCTTGCATTTTGTTTGCATTCAAGGAAGTAAAAACATTTTTGTTGTTACCCTTTCTGTTTCTTGCTAAGAGTCTTTTAGAGTGCTTATGAATCTAGAGTAATGGGCTTTGTATTAACTGGGGAGTGGGAAGTTATATCTTGTTATACATAAGTTGTGTGTGCTATATTATAGTTTCTCTTAATTTTCTCTTTTCTCTATAAATACATGTAGTTAGTTTCAGCATAAACCTGGCTTTGAAAGTTTTTTTTCCCTCTCCCTCTTCTTTTTCCCTTAGCTAGTTAGGAGGAGAAAGAACCCTTTCTGTCTTGGACAGTTGGCATTTTGCCAGCTCAACTCAAGACAGACACCCAGACAGCATAAGATGCTCAGGAATCCCAGACTGGTTTGAGTTGGGAGGGACCCCAAAGCCCACCCAGTGCCACCCCTGCCATGGGCAGGGACACCTCCCACCAGCCCAGGCTGCTCCAAGCCCTGTCCAACCTGGCCTGGGACACTCCCAGGGATGGGGCAGCCACAGCTGCTCTGCCCACCCTGTGCCAGGGCCTGCCCACCCTCCCAGCCAGGAATCCCTTCCCAATATCCCATCTAGCCCTGCCCTCTGGCAGTGGGAGCCATTGCCTGTGTCTTGTCCCTCCACCCCTTGACCCTCTCCAGCTCTCCTGGAGCCCCTTTAGGCACTGGAAGGGGCTGATCTCCCTGGATCCTTCCCTGCTCCAGGTGAACCCCTCCAGCTGTGCCAGCCTTTCCTCCCAGCAGAGCTGCTCCATCCTCTGCCCATCCTGGGGCCTCCTCTGGCCTCTCCAGCAGCTCCATGTCCTTCCTGTGCTGCCCCCAGGGCTGGGGCAGCTCTGCAGGGGGGTCTCACCTGAGGGGCAGGGGGGCACAATCCCCTCTGCCCTGACCACGCTGTGGGATCAGCCCAGGGCACAGGGGGGTTTCTGAGTCCCAACAGATGTGGCTGAGGCATGTGGAGCTTCTTCCCCACCCACCTCAGGGCTGCTCCCAGTCCATTCTCCAGACCCTGCATTTGTGCTGGGATTGCCCCAGCCCAGGGGCAGCACCTCCACCTGGCCTTGCACTTGGCACCTCTCTAGCCTGTCCAGGCCCCTCTGGATGCCCATCCCTTGCCCCCAGCCTGGGATGCCCCACACAGCTCTGTGCCAGCAGAGGGGCTGGAGGTGCCCTCAATCCCAGGCTCTGTGTCCCGTCCCAGCCCTGATCTCAGTGAGCCACTTGATCCTGTCTCCAAAGTGATGGCACACAGAGCTCAGTCCCAGCTGCCCCAGCACAGGGGGCTCTGCAGGCAGCAAAGATTCTCCTCCTGGGACCAGGGTATTTTGGGACAGAACCCATGCAGTGAGGTTGGGCCCTCTGTTCCAGCTCCATGGGAATACACGGAGGACAAGGGTATCCTGAAATCCCGTGGATGGCTGGGATTCAGCCCTGGATGTGCTGTGGGAGCCCAGCTGTGGAGAACACCTCTGATCTTCCCCAGAAGCAAAGAGCCCCTGGCACTGCTGGCACTGTCCTTGTCTTCTGCACATGGAGCCGATCCTGGTGATGTCCCAGTGCCAGAGCCACATCCAGGGGCAGTGGAGAATGGAACAATCCAGGTGGTGGGGAATCCCTGGCTGTTCTGAGTGAGCAGCTGGAGCCCCTCCAAGGCACACACCTGCCATGGATCCCACATGTGGAGCTGCCAAGGCCACCAGGGGGTTCCATGGAAGGTCAGTCACGGTTGGCGGTCCACGGCTTTCACTGGGAGAACTGGGCCATGGGAACAGCAGCAGCCAAGACACTGGATGGGGCTGAACATGGGGCTGTTTGAGCCAGTTCCCAAAACTCAGACACTGACAGGACCCACAGACCAGGGCTGGGAGACCTTGGGATGCTGCCAGTGCCTGCAGACAGAACCAGCTGCCATCACAACCTTCAGCTCCTTCCCTTCGAGCAATTCCTGAGTCTCCTGCTCTTACTGAATGTTTGTGGCTTGTGTTGGTGCTGAACACACCTGCAAAGGAGGAACTCCTGCTGGGAATTCCCGTGGGAACACTCCCTGTTCCCTCTCTCAGGGATGGTGGAAGCCACCACATGCACTGCTGAGCTGTGGGTGACACTGCCAGGGCTGAACTCCCTGAACCTCCAGAGGTTTATGTCCTCCACAAATCCCTGGAAAGTGTCTCCTTTCAGGAAAACAAGGCAGACTTTGGCTGCAGGGGCTGGCACAGCCCAATGCTGAGCTGGGCCAGTGCTGGGTGCCAGCACAGACAGCAGAAGGAGCGAGGCCATGGGGCACCTTGGCCTGGGAATGGTGTCGGTCGGAGCCAGGATCATCTCCAGGCAGGAGCATCCCTGAGGAGGTGGGAGAGCCCCAAGGGGCACAGCAGGTCCCAGCCAGGGATGGCAGGCTCAGAAACATCTCCTTCCTTCACATTCTTCAGCCTTGTAACTCCACCAAAGAATCTTCTTTTCCATGAAATCCAATCCAACCCTTCTGGCTGCCATGACCCCACAGGGATGTGGTGCAGGGTTAGTGAAAAAAATCCCTTAAAATCCAAGTGAGAGAGTGGCAAATACAGCAAACCCTGGATGTTTTAAACTGAGGTGATCTCAGAGATGAGTGAAGAGGGCAAGTTTTCCCTGCTGGGCTCCGAAGAGTCTCTCCCTCTGTCCCACAAGTCCTGCAGTTTTCAGTCCAGAGGGGGGCAAAGTAATCCCAAGGCACTGGCAGCACGTGGAGAAATGGCACTAGGAGAGCCCTGCCCTGCTCCAGGGGGAGTTTCCTCCCTGGGTACAGGAGAGCCCTGCCCTGCTCCAGGGGGAGCTTCCTCCCTGGGTGCACACGGGGAACCTGATCCCTGGACAGCTGGTCCTGTGGGAACAGCAGGAGCAGGGCTTTGGTGGCACCAAGGCCACTGTCCCCTCCCAGGATTGCTCTCCCTGGGCATCCCGGGGGGGGTTGGGGGGTCCATGTCCCCATTCCTGCTGTGCCAGGTGCTCCTTGTGCCAGGTCCCACCAGTTTCTCTCTGGGCTCGTCATCCAGGGGGCACTGAAGGAGCTCTTGGGACTCAGCCCAGGGGGACACAACTCCCAAATATCCCAACAGTCTGAGCTAACCCATTTCACTCACAGCCCATCCAGCTGCAATCAGCAACACATTCCTGAAGGACAGGAGAAGATCCAGTGACTGCTGCCATCGCAGCCAGTGGCACATCCTGGCACATGGCACAGACCTGCCATGCCAGGGACCATCCCAGGGACACCTGACAGACCAACACACACCCCCTGGGACCTCCTGCTGTGGCACCCACCACGGGCTGGTGTTGGGAGCAGAGCAGCAGCAGCTGGAAACTTGTGCTGGGGTTTTCTACAGCCCCAAATGCCCCTTTTCCTGGTGGTTCCCCCAAGAAAATGCATCCATGGGAACAGGATTCCCGGGATCACTCTGGCTGTGGCAGAGACAGCAGCAGGAGGGGACACTCCCCAGCTCAGAGCTGGGACAGGAGGGAGGAAAGAGCATTGCCAGGGTATTTCCAACTCTCAGGAGAGGCTCAGCCAAGGCCTGGGCTGTATCCCACTGATTTCCTTAAGAATTATGCTCCTGAACCAGCGTGGCACATTGCCAAGAGGAAAGGCTGTCCCAGGACACAGCCAGGCCTTGATGGGATCCCAGGAAAGGGCTTTCAGAGGAATCCCTTCTGTGGAGCAGCAGGAGGCACTGACAGCTCATCCCTCCTGGAAACCTCGGAGCAGAACAGGACAATACCTGGAGCCTGAGCTTTCCTCCATCCCAGCAGTGCTCCCTGCTCTTTTCCAGGGATCCAGGCACACCTCCAGCCTGCAAAGCCCAACACCCACAGCACTCCCCTGCCTGAGGGCAGGACAGACTCACCCACCCACACTCCCTGCCCCGCTCCGCGATCCCACCCGAGTGTGGGGAATGAGGCAGGGTGAGAAAATGGGATGGACTGACTTGGCAAACAGAAGAAATGGAGAGCAAAGCATGGAATAAGGGGAGTGTGGAGTACAGCAAGCCTGGGAGCAGCAGAGGGGCAGGGGAAGGGCAGGAAGAGGAACTGGAACCCACCCCTGTTTCTCCTCAGCCCTGCAGCCCATGGGGGGTTTCTCCAGGGGCTCCTGCTCGAGCACATCCCAGCACATGGCCAAGGGAAGTCCAGGAGCTGCCCTGGCCAGGGTTTCCTCCCCCAGCCCTGGCTCCTCACCCCTCTATGCCCAGCACTCAGAGCAGCCCCTGCTCCAGGCTCCTCATCCCATGCCCATCCCATGCCCAGTGTGTGGCACCAGAGCAGAAAGACTTCTCCTAAGGCACGTCCCCAAATTTGCTGTAGGGCTGAGCTCCAGAGCAGCCTCAACACAACCCCAGCAGCAGTTTCCTCCCTTCCCCCCTGCGAGAGCTGTGAATTACTCATTTCCCTGCATTCCTGACTCCCTCCTTTGCTTTGGCTGCCGCCTCCCTCCCCAGCTGGAGATGGGCCTTGGCACGGGGTTTGGTGCCACACTCCCATCTCCATTGGCTCTGTCCATCCCCCCAGGCAGGCACTGGCAGCAGAAACCCCTGAGCACACCCAGCCCCTCTCCCCTCAATCCCGGGACCCCGCAGAGCCTCCAGCCCGAACCGCTCTGACCTGATCTGCGCCGCATCCTCTGAAGCCAAGTGCAAAAGAGAAGCAAAGAAGTGAGGACTCGAGGGAGCAGCTCCCTGCCAGGACACCCCAGCAGGACTCTGGAGACACTGATCCCCAGCCTTTCCTTGGGGAGGAGCTGCTGGATGAGACCCAGAGCCCCAGCAATGAGGGTGGCACTTTCCTTCTACCAAGGGAGTCGGGGACTGTTGGGGCTGTGCTCTGGTCCTTGCAGTGACTCCCTGGAAGGCCTTTCTCAGCCTCCCCAACTGTCCTGCCTTGCTCCCAGGAGGCTGTGGAGCCCCAGGGATGGATGGAAAGGCCTCCCAGGAGGCTGTGGAGCTCCAGGGATGGATGGAAAGGCTTCCCTGGGAGGCTGTGGAGCTCCAGGGATGGGTGGAAAGGCCTCCCAGGAGGC
>JAJPCS010000231.1:64795-103089 GCA_021164005.1 Willisornis vidua nigrigula
GTGGAAAGGCCTCCCAGGAGGCTGTGGAGCTCCAGGGATGGGTGGAAGGGCCTCCAGGACTGGGGATGTCAGGGAGGAGGAGCGATCCATCAGCTGCAGTGGCGATTTTGGGGATGCATCAAAGCAGGATCTGCTGCTGATGCAGTTGGATAAAACAATTAACAGCGACAAAACAACACCTTTGGGGACCCAACTCCTGGTTTTTGCTGTCTGGAATGAGCAGGGATGGATGAGGTGGGTGGGGAGTCGCTGCTATTGTGTAGCTGGAGCAAATCCTGGGTGAAAGGTTCCAGCTCTAATTAATTATCCTGCCTCAGTGGATGGACTTTGCCATGGGAACATGGGGAAAACATTTCTGCTGTCCCCCAACAGTGACCAGCTGCTAATGGGGACCAAGGTGAGCCCTCCAGTTCTTCCCTCCAAATGACCTGTCAGCACCATCCCTTTCCCTCCCTGGGATCCTCAAACCAGATCCCATTTCCCTCTTGCACTCTGGGGGCTCTGCAGGGCCTTTCACCTGGGCAGGAACTCTGCACATTACAGGCCTCAGGTGGGCATAACTCACGTTTAAACAGCTGTTTTGGGCACAAGACATCAGCCCAGGCTCCTGGGATGGAGCCCTCCCTCCTGCAGAGCCAAGGAGGCCAATGGGAACAGGGACCAGCAGCATTCCCAGCTTTTACCAGTCACACTGGGACAGCTGCCACTGAGCTCCCATCAGCAGGAATTAATCCAGGGTTTAATTAAGCTGCTTCTCATCATCCCCAAACAAACATTACTGAATTAAAGCTGCTCTCTAATTCTCCGTCATGGAGCAGGTGCAGGATTTCTCCCTCAGTATTCCAGACTCCAGAGCCTGCCTGGGGCTCCTGGGCTTTGAGGAGGGGGTGAACACCCAAACCAGAGTCTGTGAACAAGGCCAGGAGAGATCCCAACCCCTGGGGGCACAGGGACCTGCAGGTAAAGGGATAAGGGGACAACATCCCAGCATGGATGGGTATGTGGTGACTGGAATGTTGTCCTCCCTGGAGGAATAATGTGGAAGGGGAAATCCATGGCCTCACCCAGAGAATTCCAGCCTTCTCCCAGCACTCTGCTCACCAACACTGAAGGTTAGGAGGCTGTTCGTAGTTTTGCCAAGAAAGCCCAGAATGGAGCTGGAATGGCCTGTCCAGGGTCCCAGGCAGCACCTGGAGGGCAGGAGGACAGGACAGGAGTCCCTGATGGTCCATCACACCCTGAGACCACGGGCACACACCCCACTGCTCCCAGGCCAGGGGATGCAGCACTGCAGGGACACAGCTCCTGGAGCTGCCTGCACCCAGGACCCTGTGGGGTGAGGATCTCCGGGACCTCACTCAGGTCAAAGCCACTCACGGAATGGGCTCCTCTGCTTGGGGCCCAGAACATTCCTGGCCCTGCTGTTGGGGCCCCTCAGAGCGGCCCAGTCTGACCAGGCAGGACTCTGCACCTGCCCAGTTGTTCACCCCCCTAATGCCAGCACGTGGATCAGGAGAGCTCAGGGATTTAGGGATGTGCACGGTAACCAGTGCCTGGGATCCTCCAGGTCTCCCAAGAGCCAGCTCAAAGGGACCAAGACAAAGCCAGTGATGCAGCAACAGAAGCTCCAACTCCCTCCTCAGACCTTCTTGAGCCAGAACATGCCCATTCCTCACCCCTACCAAGCCAGAGTCACTCTGAAACACATTCCCTGAGCTGCTGCTTCCACACCTCCTGAAACCATCCCAAACTTCACAAACACAACCCCACACGGTCCCACCTGTCGTGTTCCCTTTGCAATTCCTTGTGAAGACCCCACATAAGTCCAGGCTTCAAACCAGGGTTTGATGATCAGTTGTGGTCCCTTCCCGGAGGTGAAACCTGACTTGGTTAGGGATAACCCACTGCCTGGGAATTCTCGTTTGCTCAGCTACAGTGGAACAACAGCACAGCCCCTCGGGAATGCCCCCACTGAGCTCCTGGGGGTGGGCATGGCCCATGGAAACCTCCTCAGAGGCTCCAAGGGCTCAGGAGAGCAGTGGAAGGAACAGAGAGGTGGATAAATCGTGAAATAAAGGCCCAAAAGGACAGGGCAGGAGGCAAGTGGGAGCAGGAGCCCCCGGGAAGCGGCAGCTGTGAGGCCCAGTGGGCAGGAGGCAGCTAGAAAAGAAACAGCAATATACCCAAAGCTCCCAGTGCGACAGCGAGCTCCAGAGGTGACATCAGGAGGGGGCAGGTCGGGGGTGGAGTCCATCTGGAGGAAATAAGAGGTGGTGTGATGGTAATAGACAGGGTGGACATGGCAAGCAGGAGCAGGCGCGGTGGTGGCGGATGAGGAGCAGGAGGTGGCGCCGGGCAGGTCGCAGCTGAAGGACTGTCCGGAGGAGAGGCTGTGCATTCGGCGCAGGGACACTCTGCCCGCCCGCCACGCGCCCGGCTCGGGCTGCCCCGGCGCGGGACCCTCTACCAACCTCTGCGCGCCGGGCGCGTGCGGGGCCTCCACCAGGCGCTGCCGGACCGTGCTGGCCAGGGCGGGAGCTGCAACGAGACAGGGCAGGGCTGAGGGCACGGCCCGCCCAGGAACACCTGCCAGGGCTGCCACACACCCACTGGGAGTGCTGTGCCAGGGCTGCCACACACCCACCAGGGGTGCTGTGCCAGGGCTGCCACACACACACCGGGGGTGCTGTGCCAGGGCTGCCACACACCCATCAGGGGTGCTGCATCAGGGCTGTCACACACACACCGGGAGTGCTGTGCCAGGGCTGCCACACACCAGGAACACCCTGTCACAGCTGCCACCCACCAGCAGTGCTGTGCCAGGGCTGTTACCCACCACCCACCAGGAATGCCATCCCAGAGCTGTCAACCACCACCCACCACTCACCAGGGATGCCACCCCAGAGCTCCCACCTACCAGAAATGCCCTCCCAGAGCTCCCACCCACCAGAAATGCCCTCCCAGAGCTCCCACTCACCAGGAATGCCAGCTCAGAGCTCCCACCCACCAGGAATGCCACCCCAGAGCTGTCACCCACCACCCACCAGAATGGCACCCCAGAGCTGCCACCTGTGCCACCGGCACTGCCCCACTGCAAGGCAGGAGTTACACCGTTTAATGCAGAAGCGGCTTTAAGCTGGTGCTGAACATGCTGGATTAAAGCCCAGCCCATGGAAAATTCGGACATTCCTGATGGAGGTGCCTCTGAACACCTTATCTGAGCATCTTGCCTGAAGCAGGAACTGGCTGTGTGATTCACCCCCCTCTGAATCATCCTCCCAGTGAATCCCACCCAGCCTGACAGCAGAGCCCACATCCAGCTCCCAGAGAGCCCAGAATTGGGCACTGCCAGGGCATGAGCCTCGTGGGCATCACATGGCTCAGGTGGGACATACACAGCCTGAAAACAGGAGCCTCTGGTGAGCAGGTCAGGGTGAGCTCCACTCCCAGGAGCTCAGCTCTGCTCCCAGTTCCAGCACCATGGCACCAGTGCAGCACCAGGAGCAAAGCACTGGAATCATAGAAGGGTTTGGGTTGGGAGGCACCCCAAAGCCCATCCAGTGCCACCCCTGCCATGGGCAGGGACACCTCCCACCAGCCCAGGCTGCTCCAAGCCCTGTCCAGCCTGGCCTGGGACACTCCCAGGGGTGGGGCAGCCACAGCTGGTGGCTCTGGGCAGCCTGGGCTGGTGGTAGGAGTCCCTGCCCGTGGCAGGGCGTGGAACGTGATGATCCGTAAGATCCCTCCCAACTCAAACCTTTTGGGATTCATGTCTGATTCCTCCACACCTGCAGTGATGGGTCTGGGCCCAGAGAGGCCTCATCTGCTCCCACCAGCCTGTTCTGTGACCACCATTCCTGAGCTCCTGCACTCCCTGTGTCCCCCACCTGGACCTGGAGCTGGGCTGGGGGTCACCCCAGGGCCAAGGGAAGCCCTTTCCCCCATCTGGAGCCTTGGGCACCATCTCCTCCATCAGGGTGAGCATTTCATGGAAAACTGGATATCCCAGGGCTGCAGCCCGCTCATCCTGAGCCAACCAGGCTCTCATTCCATACAAGATGTTCCTCCTTGTGCAGGAAATAAGGTGTTCAGGATTGTCCAGGATTTCTTATGTGCATAAGAAATAAATGAATAAATGGGTTAAAAAGGTGCAGAGACAGGAAAGCTCAGAAATGGAGGAGGAGGAGAGCTCCTTTGGGAATGAAGAACCATCAATCCCTGCTGTGAAAGCTCCCAACTGGGACACACTGGGCACCTCTGACAGCAGCTCATTCTGAAGGATCCACAGGGATGCTTTTCAAGTGCAAGAAGGAATAAGAAGGACTAATTCTTGCAACTTGGCTGTTTCCACATCCCCAGGGTGAATCCCAGTGTCTCCCACTGCTCAGGTTTGCTCTGTTTCCTACACCCCCAGCCACAAACCTGTCACTGCACATTTTACACCACCCACTTGCTATTTCAAGACATTTTTTCTTCAGCTCCAGAGCTGCAATTCCAGTTTGGGAATCTCAGTGTGGGGGTCACAGGGATCTGACAGCAGAGTAACAAACTGGGGTGACAGCTTTCTCCTAAAAGTTTCTCTTTCTCTTGGGCCACGCTTTTTTCCCTGAGGATTCCCTGGTTTTTCCCTGGTGTTCTACTCCTCATTTACTGACTCGACACCTGCCCCCTCTGCACTCTCCTTTTCCATGACTTATCCTGCAAAGGGCTCTGGAGCACAGGCTGGGACCTCGCTTCCCAAAGCCACCATTTCTCTCCAGACACAGTTCTTACCAACATTCCCCAAATAACCTGCCCAGCATTCCAAGGAAAACCCCTCCTGGCACACCATGGCCAAGGCTGGTGCACACCCTCCTCCTCCTCCCTCCCACCTCAGCTACATTCCCAAGGGAAAGGCTTCCAGCCCAGGGCAGGAGGCTGTGTGCCCTCCCCATGGCACAGGCTGCCCCCAGAGGTGGCACTGCTTGGTTTATGGAAGAATTCCAGGGGAACAGGGCACACAGGGATGTGAGGGCCCGGCTGGCAGCTGGGAAGGAGGTGGGATGGGAAGGGGAATGTTGTCACCTCCTCCTGGCCTCACCCAGATCCTTAATCTTGCCCTCAGGGGTAGAACCCAGTGAACCCAACCCTCCAGAATTCCCAACTACCCCCAGGACAGCGAGAGCAGCAACTGGGATTCCTCTTCATCCCACCAGGCTCTCCCTGGGGTTAGTGCAGGTGCCGATGGCTCAGTGAGCAGAGTCAGGTCATTAGTGCCCCGTGCCAGAAAGGTGGAAAATGGGTGGATGTATTTTAGTCCAGAAAAAGGCCAGAGGGCAGATGAAACAGCTGAAAATATAAGTGAAGAGAACCAAACCAGGGTATTTCCAGAGGGACTGGTCCTCCGAGGCCAGCGAGGAGCGGTCGCTGCAGCGGCGCCCGAGGAGCCAGGCTGCATCTGGGGCAGCCACAGCAGGAGAGAGAGACATGGCATTTACTGGGGGCAGCACCACGGGGCATCACCAGCACATGGGCAGGGAACTGGGCACTGCCCCCCTGAAGCTGGGCTTGTACACAGAGAAGGGAAAATCCTACAGGGAAAGGCTCTCTGGCTGGGGAATTTGGGTGCCCAGTGCTTGTTATCACCCGCAGGGAGCTGGGCAAGAGTGGGCAGTGGGTGGGCAGGGGGGTGGGAAGGAGGTGGGCAGGGTCACTGCCCCGCTCTGGGCTGATGGAACTGGAAGTGCACCCTGGAAATGTCTCACTTGAGGAGTCTCCAGCATGGAGGAGCTGAGGCTGCAACGGGGCTGAGGGCTCAGCCTGGCCCAGCTCATGGAGCTGCTCAGGTGTCCCCTGGGGCTATCCCCAAACATCCATGCCACCAGTGCCCAGTTCAGGCCTGTGCCAGGGCTCTGTAGGAGCCGTCCAGCTCGGATTCTGATGGGTAACACCATGGGGAACTCCCCACTCCCTGAGGCTTTAACGTCCCCAAGGACACTGATCCCACAAAGCACCAGCTCCAATCCCCCCGTCTGCTGAGCCCCAGAACACACAGGCACCTCTGCCCCTCCTGCCCTGCCCTGCCCACACTCTTGTGCCCTGCCCACACCCTCCTGCCCTGCCCACACCCTCCTGCCCTACCCAAATCTTGCTCTATCCCAATCCTTCTGCCTTGCCCAAATCTGCCCTACCCAATCCTCCTGCCCTGCCCAATCCCTCCTGCCCCGCCCAAATCTTCTTGCTCTATCCCAGTTCTCCAGCCCTCACCCAAGTCCCCTGTGCTCTGCCTTCCCCCCCATTGCCCTGAGTCCCAATTCAGCACCTGCCTCCAGACCTTCTCCAGACCTTCCCAGCACCAAACCAGAGCCCCAGACACAAGAGGGACGTGGCCATGGCACACATGGGCATCTCCTGCAGTGCACGGTGCCAACACTGAGACTCTTTTGCTCCTCCTCTCACCTAAACAGCCCTGGCTTGGATTAAATCCTGCAGGGCTGCCCACAGCAGCTGTGGCTGCCCCAGCCCTGGGAGTGTCCCAGGCCAGGTTGGACAGGGCTTGGAGCAGCCTGGGCTGGTGGGAGGTGTCCCTGCCATGGCAAGGGTGGCACTGGGTGGGCTTTGAGGTCCCTCCCAACCCAAACCTTATTTGATTCCATGACTCTATGGAAGTGACAAAGAGGGATGGGATGTCCCCCTTGGTGACCACAAAAGAGGTGGGAACTGGGGGTCCAGCCTCTGCCCCAGGAAATGTTCAGGAGGTTCTTCAGGCTGGCAGCTGCTGCTGCCACCTGGAATGGTGCAGGATGCAGGTCCAGCAGTGCCCGAGGAGGGGGTGGCCTTGAGTCCTTTAAATCCCCCAAAACTGCTCAGGCCAGGAGGACATGGGGACAATCTCTCACTGCTCTGTCAGCCCACACCTTTGGGTGAGGTTTTCTGGTAAATGCTTAAATTCAGTGAGTGGACCAGAACAGCGCAGAGAGAGTGATTAATAATCTATAAATTACCAGTTCTGCTGGAATTAAGAGGCTCCAAACAACCTCAGAAGTGGGATCCGGCCTGACCCTGAGCAACCAGCTTTGGTTTCTGGGCATTTAAAACTCAGCTGGGATCAGTTAATGACTCCTAACGGATGTGACTGTGGATCCAGATTTGCCCTGTGTCACAGCCCCTGGCAGATGCAGCCCCCCAGACCACGGGGACCACCCAGACCCCAGACACAGCCCCCCGGACCACGGGGACCATCCAGACCCCAGACACAGCCCCCCAGCTCCCGGGGACCACCCAGACCCCAGATATAGCCCCCAGACCACAGGGAGCACCCAGATCTTAGGCATAGACCCCCAGATCACAGGGACCACCCAGACACAGCCCCCCAGACCACAGGGAGCACCCAGACCCCAGACACAGCCCCTCAGCTCCCAGGGAGCACCCAGCTCACAGCCCCAGCCCACAGGGAGCACCCAGACCCCAGCCCCAGCCCCCCAGATCACAGGGTGGTCCCAGCCCTCAAGGCCCCCAGCCCCAGCGCCTCCAGTCCCCCAGCCCCAGTGCCCCCAGCCCCGTACATTGGATGGACATGGGAGACACGATCTCCTCGTCCAGGTCGTCCACGTCGTCGGTCATGATGAAGTGGGAGGGGGTGGGCCGGGGGGTGCCCACCCAGCCCGGGTCAATGTTGAGGGCCGATGCCAGGCTGTGCAGCCCCGGGTTGGTGACGATCTGGAACCCGCAGAGCAGCTCGATCTGCTGCCAGCGGTGCAGCCGCTCCCGCAGCGCCGCCGTCACCTCGCTGAGCGCCTGCCTGCGGAGGGGACAGCGTCAGGGACACTGCACAGGGGGAGGCAGCAGGGACAGGGGTCAGTCAGGGGACAGTGATGGCACAGGGTGTGCAGCAGGGACAGGGACAGGGACAGGGGTCAGTCAGGGGACAGTGATGGCACAGGGTGTGCAGCAGGGACAGGGACAGGGACAGGGGTCAGTCAGAGGACAGTGATGGCACAGGGTGTGCAGCAGGGACAGGGACAGGGACAGGGGTCAGTCAGGGGACAGTGATGGCACAGGGTGTGCAGCAGGGACAGGGTCAGGGACAGGAACAGTGATGGCACAGGGTGTGCAGCAGGGACAGGGACAGGGGTCAGTGAATGGCACAGGGTGTGCAGCAGGGACAAGGTCAGGGACAGTGATGGCACAGGGTGTGCAGCAGGGACAGGGGTCAGTGAATGGCACAGGGACAGGGACAGGGTCACGGACAGTGAGAGCACAGGGTGTGCAGCAGGGACAGGGACAGGGGACACTGAACTGCACAAGGTGTGGAGCAGGGACAGGGTCAGGGACAGGGGACACTGAATGGCACAGGGTGTGGAGCAGGGACAGGGACAGGGACAGGGGACACTGAATGGCACAGGGTGTGGAGCTGGGACAGGGACAGGGACACTGATGGCACAGAGTCTGGAGCAGGGACAGGGGACACCGAATGGCACAGGGTATGGAGCAGGGACAGGGACAGGGGACACTGAACGGCACAGGGTATGGAGCAGGGACAGGGACAGTGACTGCACAGAGACAGAGTCTGGAGCAGGGAGACAGGGTCAGGGGACACTGAGCTGCACAGGGTGTGCAGCAGGGAGGGACAGGGGACACTGAACAGCACAGGATATGGAGCAGGGACAGGGACAGGGGACACTGAATGGCACAGGGTATGGAGCAGGGGGGGACAGGGGGGACACTGAACTGCACAGGGTGTGCAGAAGGGAGGGACAGAGAAGGAGGGATGAAGAGACACCCCCAAACAGCCCAAAGAGAGAGAATCCAGAGCAGGGAGAGACAGGAAAGGGGGGCAATGAGGGGAGACACTGCTCAAACCAGCCCAAATAGGGGAGTCTGAAGCCAGGGACAGACAGGGAAGGTGTGGGGAATGAGGGGAAACACCCCTTAAACCATCCCAAATAAGAGAGTCTCGTGGTCCAGCTTTGTATCCTACAACTTGAGATGCTTTTCATTCCACTTTCAGGATTGAGGGAATTAAAAAACCAAAGCAACAACTGAAATATCCAGGGATAATGACAAGGGTAATGGCTTCCCAGTGCCAGAGGGCAGGGATAGATGGGATATTGGAAGGAATTCTGGCTGTGAGGGTGGGCAGGCCCTGGCACAGGGTGGGCAGAGCAGCTGTGGCTGCCCCATCCCTGGGAGTGTCCCAGGCCAGGTTGGACAGGGCTTGGAGCAGCCTGGGCTGGTGGGAGGTGTCCCTGCCCATGGCAGGGGTGGCACTGGGTGGGTTTTGGGGTCCTTCCAACCCAAACCATTCCACAATTCCATGATAACCCCTTAAGCATCCTGCAGCCTCCCAAGACCTCACTGGATTTACAATTGCCTCACATAACTATAATCACTTGTTTCTCACTGGTAAAATGAAAAGGTTATTGATGACAAGGAGTGAGTCAAATCCCAGATCACCAAAGCCAAGGGAAGCTCAGCCAGATGAGCCCAAAGGCCCTGCTCAGGTGACAAGGACACTCCAGCCCTGACACGGGGGCGATGGCAGAGGGAGGCAGGGACAAGGGAGGTGTCACCAGACACTCACTTTGCAGTTAAGATCTTATGGTCGACGTCGTCCAGGGAGGAGCTGTGAGCAACATGGAACGTCCCAAACAGCGTGTTCCGCTTCTTCTTGATCTTCTCAGCCTGGAATAGACAGGGAAAGGTCACAGGAGGAGGAGGAGCACGGGCTGTCTCCTCTAGGACAGGAGCAGTCCCTGCAGCTGCCTGCACACGTGGGAACAGTGGGAACGGTGCTGGTGCTGAGGGACATTGTTCCCCCTGGCCCAGGGGAGGGATTCTCCAGCAGTGAGTACCAGTTGGGGGGGCTTAGGATCCCTCCTCCCAAATTCCCAAAAATTAGAGGGAACTGAACTGAAAAGGGGACTTTGAGGGCAGTGGTGGAGTCCCCACCCCTGCAGGGATTTAACAGCCCTGTGGATGTGGCACTTGAGGACATGGGTCAGTGGTGACATTGGCAGTGCTGGGGAATGGGTGCACTCGAAGGTCTCTGAGGGCTTTGCAGCCCAAACCATTCCATGACTCCATGAACCAGACACCTCCCTCAGTGAAGGGCCCTCAGAAAGGGTCCTTCCCACGAGTAACCACAAAACACAGCCCAGTGATGTCCAAGGGGTGTTGGGTTTGGGAAGATTTTGGATTTGAGGTTGGGTTTGTGTCACTTTATTAAAAATTCAAGTCTCCACCCCCAGCTCTTCAGTTCCCAGCTCCAGGGGCATTAACTTGGGACTCAGGGAAGCCAAGGATGTGGATGTGAGAACGGACACAGTCAAAGGAAACCTGTTGAAATGCTGAAATGATCCCAATAAAAGCATATTAATGCAGACAGCCTTCCCCCCTGCCAGCCCTGCAGGCTGTGTGTGCCCATGGAGACAAGGAGGTGTTACAACAGCCCCCCTGAGCTCACCCAGTGGGGCTGGCACAACACCCAGGGCACTGGGAATGCAGCAGGGAATCACCCAGTGGGGCAGGCACATGCTGGGGTTTCACTGCCTGGGCATGGCCATCACCTGCAGCAGGGACTATGCTGAGGAGGTGCAAAGCCTCCTGTTCACTGAGTACCAGGGCAGCAGGGCCTGTCCCACACTTGCCCAGGCCTAAAATCCCTGTCCCACACTTGCCCAGGGCTCCAATGGCACCCAGGTCAGGCCCTGCCCACCGAGCCCTGTGGCTCATCCTCATCCTCAGCCCCTGTCACACCTCAGTGAAGGTTTGTGCTGCACTTTTAAAAAATGCCAATTTTGGGCATGAAGAGAGAAACTGCCTTTGAGCTGAAGGAGGGCATGGGTAGATGGGATCTTGGGAAGGAATTCCTGGCTGGAAGGGTGGGCAGGCCCTGGCACAGGGTGGGCAGAGCAGCTGTGGCTGCCCCATCCCTGGGAGTGTCCCAGGCCAGGCTGGACAGGGCTTGGAACAGCCTGGGCTGGTGGGAGGTGTCCCTGCCCATGGCAGGGGTGGCACTGGGTGGGCTTTGGGGTCTCTCCCACCCCAAACCATTCTGGGATTCTGTGATTCCATGGAACAAAGAAGGTGCAGAGAAACCCTCTGTGCAGGTTCCACTCCCCAGACCCTCCTTGTGACCAGGGACGAGGACAGTGAAACTCTCACCCCTTCCTTGGCCACCAGCAGCTGCCTCTCCGCGTTCTGCTTCTTGATGTTGTAGTACTGGACCTCCACCTCGTGGGTGAGCTGCAGCCACTTCTGCAGGGCCTCGGGGGCAGCCCAGCTGCAGTGGGACTCCAGCTCCTTCTCCGCGTTCTTCAGCGCCATCCGCACCTGCGGGGAGGGCCGGCATGGTGGGACCGCAGGGGGGACGGCAGGGGGGACACGCTGCACTCCCACAGCTCACCCACCCCTGGCTGCCACCCCAGCGCTGCCCAGGCACCAAAGAAAAGCACAGAAGTCCCCACATCTTTGGCCTGGCAGCCGCAGAAGTCCCAGGAGGAGCGGTGACATCCTGGACCGCGTGGACAGGAGGGAGCGGCACAGCCACCCACAGACCAGGCTGCTGCTCCAGGCACCACAACCACCTCCAGGCAGTTCCTGCCACCCTCCAGCTGAGCTCCTTCCCCCAAAACTCCCATCCAGCAGGATGCTGTGCTCCCTGCTGACCCCTCCACATCAGCTGCTCTGCCACAAAGCACAGGAAAACCCTCTGGAGGGATGAGAAGGGAACTGCGCCGAGGGGAGGCTGCTCAGGGTGCTCCCTGCAGAGCCTCCTGCCTGTATGTAACTCCCCCAGATCCCCCTCTGGAGGCAGCACCTGACAGGACCATCCCTGGCTCCCCCAGCTCCCAGCCAGGCACAGGGAGCTGGCAGGAGGCACCTTCCACGCTGCAGTGAGAGCAACATTTAGACACAGAACATGTGCTGCTGGTCAGGAAAGGAGGGAATGGCTGCAATCAGCCCCTCCTGGGGTCTCTCCTTCCCCCCAGCACAGGCTCCTCCACACCCTGACTCATCCCCGAGAAGGAAGCGGGTACAGGATTAGAAGGAAGTGGGTGAGAAGCCACTTGAGGACACCCAAACCTCACAGAAAAGCCTTTAGTGCTGGAGACCATCAGGAATTAACTCTTCCCTTCCACTGCCCACCATGTGGAGAGGCTCTGACACCCCTGAGGCCTGACACAAGCCCTGCAGGATGTGACCATGTCCCACACTGGAGCAAGGGAAGGATGGGAATGCAATCCTGGGACAGCCCAGGCCACGGATGGGGCTCCTGTGCCCCCACAGCAGCCCGAGGGGTTGGTGCCTTCCACTGTCCAACAGCTCTCCTTGCTGTCCAACCCACCCAGAGCAGCTGCCAGAGCTTTCCCTGCTCCTGCTCATCCAGCCCACGGACACAGCCCTTCTCTCTCCTCCCACGGTGGGCGAGGAGAAGCATTTCTGCCAAGGATTGCTCACACTTGGATCCTCTCCCTTAACGTGTCATTTAACTCGGTCACGTCTCCTCCAGCCCAGCATGGCTGGGATTTCTGAGGAGCCAAAACCTACAGGTTACAGGTGGAACCTCTGAAATTCCATACTTTATCCTGAAGGAACACCCATCCAGGAGCAGTGCAGAGGCATCACACACAAGAGGCCCAACACTTCTCTCATGGCTGTGGGATTTAGGCTTGTTGAGAATAAAACTGCCTAAATCAGTCCAAGAGTTCCAAATTCAACCTGGCACACCTCAGGTTTTTTCTGGGTTTTCTTTCCCCAGCTGCTGCTCCCCCCAGAGGAACTCTGACCACCATCCACAACCATCTCGGATTTGGGAATGTGGAGAATAAGCAGGCAGGAAATCTGGCACTGGGTGTTTGGGGAACAGGAGTGCTCAAAACACTTACAGGAACAATGTTTTTAGGGAATGGTGGGAAGGGGAAGTGGTGTGGAATAACAGGCAGGGACCAGTGGTTGAGATGAGTGTCCGCAACCCAGACCCTCCTGGTTCTGCAGAGAATCAGCGCAAACAGGAGTTACTCTGTGTGTGTCCATTCTCCTGGGAAGATCTCCAAGATCCCACTTGGATCACTAAGAGCCCCTCTGGAGCCAGACTGGGAGAGCTGGGGGGTCACCTGGAGAAGGGAAGGATCCAGGGAGACCTGAGAGCCCCTTCCAGTGCCTAAAAGGGCTCCAGGAGAGCTGGAGAGGGACTGGGGACAAGGGATGGAGGGACAGGACAAGGGGAATGGCTTCCCACTGCCAGAGGGCAGGGCTGGATGGGATATTGGGCAGGAATTGCTGGCTGGGAGGGTGGGCAGGCCCTGGCACAGGGTGGGCAGAGCAGCTGTGGCTGCCCCATCCCTGGGAGTGTCCCAGGCCAGGCTGGACAGGGCTTGGAGCAGCCTGGACTGGTGGGAGGTGTCCCTGCCCATGGCAGGGACTGGAAGGGCTTTAAGGTCCCTCCCCACCCAAACCAGTCTGGGATTCTATTCCATGATTCTCCTGATGTACTCTGGGTCTGTGGCCCCAGTGGGGTCATGGTCTGGAGGAGGGTGACCAGCAAGGACAGAGGGCTGGAGAACATCCCACCAACACAACTCCAGCAAGAGCTTCCAAACCCTCCAGTACTGCCTTAGTGACAAGAACCAGCCGGTGCAGAGGAAGGTCTTGGCTAATATTCCCTGGGAGCAGGGAATGTGCCTTTGGGAGGACCTGTGGGGTCAGTGGGGGTGACTGGTTAATGTCCTGGGTGTCCTGGGGCTGCTGGGACAGTGCTGGGGTTACATCACACGGTGGGTGAGGTGGGACACTCCGTACTCACCACCATGACCCTCCGGACGGACTCTGCGGAACAACAGAGCGGCACGTCAGCTCCGGGGGCTGTGAATGGGGGCTGGGAATGGGGGGAGCTGGGAATGGGGGAGCTGGGACAGAGGCAGTTGGGCTTCTCCAGGCCAGGAACAAGGGCTGGGGGCACCTGAGCCCACCCAGCCCAGCTCCCCTCCCCAATCCCCTGGGACATCCATCCTGACAGGAGCAGGAATTGGGTGCCTGTGTTTTGGGCTGTCACACGGGGCTGGGTGGGCTCAGAGGATGGATGTCCCAGTGCCTGTCCTGGAGTGGAGCTCAGTGACCTCGTGGAGAGGCTGGATGGCCACTTTGGGGCGAAGAAGGATGTTGGATCAGGAGAGCAAGGCTGCAAACAGGCACCTGTGAGTCTCTGGGCTGTTGCTACTCCAGGCAGGAAGGGAATTTGCTGTTTGCACACCTGGCTGTGCTGCCCCCTTGGCTCCTGGGACACCCTGTCCTCCCTTCCCAGTGGAAACCCTGGATTCTTGCCTCGTTTTCTTTCCCATCTTTCATGGTGGCAAAACAGACTGGGCACAGTGAGGAGGCTACACTGGTGGCCTCAGAATACCCAAGGAACTTGCTTGGCTCACGCAGTTCTGGCTCACACAGTTTCACTTTAAACTGATCTGTAACTTAAAGTCAGGTAGGAATTGCCCCTCAGGTGACATAGGAAGTACCTACTGGGATTTTGGGCTTGGACTTTCTTGTAGGTTTGGAGAGGTTGAGAAAATTCCTTCATGGAAAGGGCTGTCCAGCCCTGGCACAGGCTGCCCAAGGGCAGGGGTGGAGTCCCCATCTCTGGAGGGATTTACCAGGATGTGGCACTTGGGGACATGGTCAGTGGTGGGACTCGATGGTCTCCAAGGCCTTTCCCAACCCAAACTTTATACACTTCTCTGATCCACAAGAAAACATGGAAAGCACAACCAAACTCATTCTAAATCTCTCCTAAAACCATAGGTACAAAAAAAGGAAGAGCTCATGGCTTGGAGAGAGGGGCAGAAGCCCCAGAGGCAGCAGCGGGACAGTCACAGGGACAGCAGGGAGGACACACTGGGGGCTGTTCCCCACACAGGGCAGTGGAAGGGCAAAGGCAGAAGAGCAGCATAACCAGGACATCACTGGAGCCATGGCTGGTGGGGAGCAATGAGGTGGGCACTGGGACCAGCACTGGGACCAGCACTAGGACCAGCACTGTGGCCTGTCTGTGTCACCAACACGGACCCCGGGATTGAGGGCACCCCCAGTCCCTCTGCTGGCACAGAGCTGTGTGGGGCATCCCAGGCTGGGGGCAAGGGATGGGCATCCAGAGGGGCCTGGACAGCCTGGAGAGGTGGGACTGTGCCAACCTCATGGAGCTCAGCAAGGCCAAGTGCAGGTGCTGCCCCTGGGCTGGGGTCATCCCAGCACAGATCCAGGCTGGACTGGGAGCAGCCCTGGGGGGCTGGTGGGGGAGAGGCTGGACATGGCCCAGCCCAGAGACCTCCTGTGTCCTGGGGATTGTGCCCCCCTGCCCCTCAGGTGAGACCCCCCTGCAGAGCTGCCCCAGCCCTGGGGGCAGCACAGGAAGGACATGGAGCTGCTGGAGAGGCCAGAGGAGGCCCCAGGATGGGCAGAGGATGGAGCAGCTCTGCTGGCAGGAAAGGCTGGCACAGCTGGGATTGGCCAGCCTGGAGAAGAGAAGCTTTGGGGGGACCTCAGTGTGGCCTTCCAGGATCTGGAGAGAACTTACAGGAAAGATGGAGAGAGACCATTTCCAAGGGTCTGGGGGCACAGGACAAGGGGAATGGCTTCAAACTGCCAGAGGGCAGGGCTAGATGGGATGGTTGGAAGGATTCTTCCCTGGGAGGGTGGGCAGGCCCTGGCACAGGGTGGACAGAGCAGCTGTGGCTGCCCCATCCCTGGGAGTGTCCCAGGCCAGGTTGGACAGGGCTTGGAGCAGCCTGGGCTGGTGGAAGGTGTCCCTGCCCATGGCAGGGGTGGCACTGGGTGGGCTCTAAGGTCCTTCCCAACCCAACCCATTTCCTGTGTCCATGATTTCTCAGGGAGGAAGCCCCCCTGCCCGTGCTGACAGTCCCCCATGGAGGTGCCCCCCAGGGGTGGGGCTCCCTCACCTGCTCCAGCTCCTGCTCCGCGTATTTCTGCCGGCTCAGCTCGTTCTCGGTGCCCTCACGCAGCTCCCGCAGCCGATGGGCCTCCTGCTTGGCCATGCTGATCTCGTCCTGCAGCTTCTTCTCCAGGTGCACCTTCTCCACCTCCACGGAGCGATGCTCCTCCTGTGCCTTCTGCAGCCTGGAACATACAGGGAGCAGGGGCAGTGCTGGGCTGGCAGGACCCCCGGGACAGGGGCTGCCCACCCGGGCCTGGCCCAGCCCAACCCAGCCCAGCCCCATGCCCATGTCAACAGACCCCTGCAAAGGCCAGGAAAAGTCCACCATGCTCAGGAAGAAATTAAATTGTCAACCACTCAAATTCATTCATTTATTAAACACTCAGGATGCATTTTCTTCATTTTCCAAAGCACATCCAGACTTCCTCTAAGAAGCCTCAAGTTAAGCTGAATTTTTGGTGTTTTCCAGAAGTGGAAACTTCTGATAAAGAAGAAGGGCCCTGCCTGAGCAGCTCTGCCCACCCACACAGGATGGCACCACGTTCCCCTCCCAAGTCTTCAAATTCAGACATGTCTTCATTTTGCCTGGAAGTTCTGATTTTATCTCAGGACAGGATTAAATCCATAGGAATTCCATAGGAAATGGTGGCAACAATGAAAGGCTGGATCTCCAGGGATGGGTGGGATCCCAAATGAGGTGCTGACCTGCACTGAGGCTCCCAGCAGGGCCTGGAGGGTGCAAGGGCAGCAGCTGGACAAGCAAAGCCAGGGGTGGCCCAGGGCAGACTCAGAGAGCACCTGAGTGTTCCCTGTCCCAGGGGAGACTGCACTGACCTGGAGCTGTCCCAGGGGGACCAGGAGAGACACCAAGAGCTGTCCCAGGGGGAACAGGAGAGACACCAAGAGCTGTCCCAAGGGGACCAGGAGAGACACCAAGAGCTGACCCAGGGGGAACAGGAGAGACACCAAGAGCTGACCCAGGGGGAAGACAATATTGGCCAAGAGCATTCCCAAGGGGAAGTCAACAGAGACTCGGAGCTGTCCCAAGGGGAAGATGAGAGAGGCCAAGGGAAAGACAATACTGGCCAAGAGCTTCCCAAGGGGAAGTCAAGAGAGACCCAGAGCTGTGTCAAGGACAAGAGTGGTTGGGTTGGAGGTGTCCCTTGGATCCTTAAGGAATAATTCCTTGGAGTTGCCATCCTGGCTGGGTGGCCAAGAGCAGCTCCCACCCATGTCATTTGTCCCTCAATCACAGAATCCCAGACTGGTTTGGGTTTGGAGGGACCCCAAAGCCCACCCAGTGCCATCCCTGCCATGGCAGGGACACCTCCCACCAGCCCAGGCTGCTCCAAGCCCTGTCCAACCTGGCCTGGGACACTCTCAGGGATTCAGGGCACCCTGGGGCTCACAGTCCAGGTGCTGCTTTTCCATACAATCCCCTCCTCCTCAGTACAGACCCTCCCACACATTCAGGAATCAGCAGGATGTGCCAAGACATGAACTTCTCAATCTCGATGAGTCATTTAATGGACTGGGAAGTGTCACTGCTGGGGGATGTTCCCAAAGGTATTTTGAAGATGAATAAAAACCAGGGGTTTGTATCAATATTCCCAACTCTCTGAGACCATTTCTGAGCTGTGCAGCAAATCCCAGCACCAGGCCCTGCAGAGGCATCCCGTGCCTCTGGAGGTCTGTGCAGCTCTGAGCTTCACCCAGCCTGAAGGGAGGGGCCTCCAACCTCCGGGTAGAACCTTCTGAGCAGAACTACAACAACTTTTCCACAATTCCATCCAGCAGAACTGGCGCTGTCCAGGGTTTTGATGTTTCTGCAGGGGCTGAGGACCAGATCTGAACCTCACTGGGGCCAACCAAGGATGAGGACATGAAGTATCTCCCAAGAGACCTCACAAGGTCCCCAATTCCCCTCCCACCCCTTGAGTTCCCACTGGTGCCCTCGGGAGAGGATGAGCCCTCCCAGCTGCTCTGGCTCGAGGCTTCAGGCTCGGGCTGAGCTGAGTGCAAGTGGGTTTGTGTTTCCTCCTAGTGGAACTCAAGAACTTCCCAAGAACATCTCTCTGTTTATGAGGCTCTGCCCTCGCCAGCAGGTCCCAGGGTCATTCCCCACAGGCACATTCCAGCGTTTGGAGCTCTGTGGAGACACCAAACTGAGACCTCCTGGCCTGGACACAGCCTCAGGACATGGATGTGGAGAAGGGATTCCCCTGTCCTCCTGGATGTAAGAAGAACAACTCCACCTTTCTCTGGGAATGTTTCCAACCATAACACAGAACTCCAGGCAGCTCTGTGGAACCAGCAGAGGGGAAATGCACTTTGTCTCCAGGTCAGAAAGCAGGTCCCACCCTGTGGCACTGCCAGGGGGACGTGCCCAGTGTGGCACCATCTTTGGGTGCTCTCAGGTGTTTGCTTTCCTCACAGACATCCACTGGGGCCATCACATGGAGGGAGAAGAGCGTTTCCAGCAGCACCCACAGGTGGGATAATGCCCTGAGGATGTCATGGGCATATGGGCACGGAATAGGCTGCAGTCCTAGAGCACATGGCACAGGGCCCAGAATCTGGGCTGTCTGCAGGTCTCCAGCTGGGCATCCTCGGGATCCTGCTGCTTGCACAGGGCACTCACAGCCCCATGGCTGGCCAAGATGGGTATCTGGGATCGGGCTCTGTGCTCCAAAAGGCCCCTGGCAAGGTGGCCCCCTGCCCACACATCCCAGGGGTTTGTCATCATCAGGCTGAAGGCTCCTCTCTGTCCCAGAAGATCCCTGTGTCCACCCAGGGGGGCTCTTCCAGCATGTTCTCTGACCAGCAGCTCTGTTGGAACCACTGCAGGAATTCCTGGGAGTGGAGGTCCCATTCCTGTGCCTACAGTGTTTTCTCTGTGTGCCTGAAGTTCAGATGTTCCTGTTTTATACTCCAGAAGTATTTTTCATTCTTTCCAGCAACACTCCTGGATTCAGGAGTCACATCTCCACAGCTCCAAGGATTCAAGAGGGGATCTGCAATTCCTCTGACTGTTCCAACATGCCTTCTCTGCACCAAAAGCCAAGGTGAAACAAACTTGGGTAAACAAATCCCACGTGAGCTGGATTCCCTTGTGCACCTGGGAGAGGCTCAGCTTCCCCCCCAGGGCAATTCCAGGGATTGGGGATCCTGACAGACCTTCAGCCTGAGTCACACTGGGAGCAGAAACCCTGTGGTACCATGGGGGAAAGAACTGCTGTGCTGGGAATAATGTGAGAACCACACGGGAAGCACCGAATGGAAATGGGAGAACGATTCAAACCAAGTTGTGTCTGGGAGAGAAGCCCCTGCAGGGGATTCTGCCCATCTGCCCCCTCAGGTGAGACCCACCTGCAGAGCTGCCCCCAGCTCTGGGCTCCAACAGCAGAAGGACCTGGAGCTGCTGGAGAGGCCAGAGAAGGACACGGAGACATTCCAGGGCTGGAGCCCCTCTGCGCTGGGACAGGCTGGGAGAGCTGGGGGGTCACCTGGAGAAGGGAAGGCTCCAGAGAGACCTGAGAGCCCCTTCCAGTGCCCAGGAATGCTGGAGAGGGACTGGGGACAAGGCATGGAGGGACAGGACAAGAGGGAACCACCAGAGGGCAGGGCTGGATGGGATATTGGGAAGGAATTGCTGGCTGGGAGGGTGGGCAGGCCCTGGCACAGGGTGGGCAGAGCAGCTGTGGCTGCCCCATCCCTGGGAGTGTCCCAGGCCAGGTTGGACAGGGCTTGGAGCAGCCTGGGCTGGTGGGAGGTGTCCCTGCCATGGCAGGGGTGGCACTGGGTGGGCTTTGGGGTCCCTCCCAACCCAAAGCATTCCCTGGCTCTGTGCAGGAACAGCCCAGGTGAACATGCACACACCTTCACACACAGCCTGGGGAGCCAATCCCTGCAGGGGCCCAGCACCCATCCCAGCTCCACAGGCAGGTTTTCCAGGGCCCTCGGGAATGCACTGACTCTGAAGAGGCACCACAACAGCCAAGAATAGTATTTCCCAAATCCAAAGGATTAAGGACCTTGCAGGAACAAGTGACAGCTGAGAGCTCCAGCTGGGTGGACACACAAGACCTACCTCTCCTGAAGGTCGTGGAGAGACTGCTCAGCCCTGTGGAGACCCTCCAGGTCCTTCATCATCTTCTTCATGTGCTCCTTGGAGTAGCGGTTCTGGATGTAGGCAAACCAGCAGCCGCCCACCCCGATGACGATGGACACCACCAGCATGAAGTCCTTCAGGTGGTTGTGGCGGGTCACTGGAAGAGACCAGAGACACCCCTGAGCCCCAGGGAACACAAGGAATGACTCCCAAATTCTCCCAAATCCTCCACCTGCCCCAGAGTGCGACAGGAGAGGTGGGGACAGGTCTAGGAATTGTGGCACAGGATTCACCAAGGGAATGAGTAACATCGATGTGCAATGGGAAAACCAGAGGCTTGACATTCATTCAGTTTGGAGACACAGGAAAAACAAGATGAAATTCCCAATCTTACAGCTCTGATTTGCCTGGCAATAGGTGATAAGGAGACTCCACACAGCAACACCCACAAGAGCTGTGCTCCCCTGGGCCAGCACAGGCAACAGGGAGTACAGAGACAAGTAAGATCAGTAAGAGCTAAAAAGGAAACAATTTGAAAGAATAAACTGAAAGAACACAGCTGTGATCCCAGAGCTGGGGCAGCTCAAGTATCAAACTGTCAAGTAGCCAAACTTTCCATCAGTCACAACTCACTGTGGAAACTCCCTTTTTCAACAGTTACTTCAAAAATAGGTGTGGATGCACGTGAGAGAAGGAGAGGAAATAAGTGGGGGCTCAAGTGCTAAACAGAGCTCAGCACAAGTCAGGCAGATTTTCTCTACTGTAACTATTTGTCAAACCCTCGCCCAAGTGTGTGCTGAGAAAGCCACAACCCAAGAGCAGCTCAGGCACCTGAGCTGTGACTGCACCTTCAGTGCCACTGGTTTCAAACCCAGCAAGGGGAGATTCACACCAGATATTGGGGAGGAATTGCTGGCTGGGAGGGTGGGCAGGCCCTGGCACAGGGTGGGCAGAGCGGCTGTGGCTGCCTCATTCCTGGGAGTGTCCCAGGCCAGGTTGGACAGGGCTTGGAGCAGCCTGGGCTGGTGGGAGGTGTCCCTGCCCATGGCAGGGGGTTGATCAGATGGAATTTCAGGTCCCTCCCAAGCCAAGCCCTTCTCTGATCACAGCTAAAGCACCTGTGTGACACTGGCAGAGCCCTTGGGAGTGGGAACCTGAAGAGGGAAGATAAAGCAGCACAGAATTCCAGGGCTCAGGGGCTGCCCAGGACTGACACCCAGGGAGGAGGGACAGGGGTGCCTGGGATGGAGGGGCCTGCCCTGCAGGGGAGAGGGAAGGACCTTTACCCAACTCCCAGCAGACACCCAGGCATTGTGTCCCTCCTGCAGGACAGCACATGGGATCCCTCACCTGGGAGCTCCAACCTCTGAAACCATTCCCATGTAAACTGAGCACTACAGAAATAACCACGGGGAGTGCTGGGCCCGTTCCCACCCCGGATGGATCAGCACAACATCCTCTCACAAGGAGCTCATTTTGGCAGTGGCTGCAGATCTGTGCTGTTGAATCCTCTCCTCAAGTGGAACCACCACAGTCTTTGCTAAAGCTGTGCCTGTTCTCCCCTCTTTTCTCCCAAAAGGGAAGAAAAGAGGTAAAGAAGTGAGTTTCCCATGGTGTATTTGCCTTTTCCTGAGGCCTTTGCAGGGGTGAGGTGTGCCCAGAGAGGGGGTGGTGGCACAGCCGAGGCCACAGGGGAGCAGAACAGGCTGTGCCAGCCCTGCCACGGGCAAGGGGCAGATCCCGTGGGATTTCAGTCACAGTGACTGGCCAGGAACAATGTGAACCTTGGCTCGGAACGGCCGCGCGGTGACACCGGGCCCTGGCACGGGGGGAGAGGGAAGGAGGGAAAGGGCTGGAATCACACACAGTCCTGGTACATCCAGTCCAGAGCAGCAACTCAGACCTCCAGAGCTACCCCAGCTCTGGGCTCCAACAGCAGCAGGGCCTGGAGCTGCTGGAGAGGCCAGAGCAGCTCATGGAGATGCTCCAGGGCTGGATGCCCTCTGTGATGGGACAGGCTGGGAGAGCTGGGGGGGCTCATCTGGAGAAGGGAAGGATCCAGGGAGGCCTGAGAGCCCCTTCTGGTGCCCAAAGGGGCTCCAGGAGAGCTGGAGAGGGACAAGGCATGGAGGGACAGGACAAGGGGAATGACTTCCCACTGCCAGAGGGCAGGGCTAGATGGGATATCGGGCAGGAATTGCTGGCTGGGAGGGTGGGCAGGCCCTGGCACAGGGTGGGCAGAGAAGCTGTGGCTGCCCCATCCCTGGGAGTGTCCCAGGCCAGGCTGGACAGGGCTTGGAGCAGCCTGGGCTGGTGGGAGGTGTCCCTGCCCATGGCAGGGGTGGCACTGGGGGGGCTTTGGGGTCCTTCCAACCCAACCCAGTCTGGGATTCCACATTTCACCTGCAGTTGTTCTGTTTTGTGCTGGATGAATTGCTGAGACACAAAACAGGCCACCAAAGGGATGGACACAGCAGGAGGAATCCCTTTATCCTGCTCAGGTTCTAATTGTCCCCCACTCCCCTGCACTGGCAGCAAAGGCCATTTGGAGCCTGGCAGCGGAACCCAACCTGGTGGGAGGGCAGGAGCCTGCAGATCACCCCTGGAAACGGGCCAGGATGGGAAGTGGTGCTGGCTGAACCTCTGCCACAGCCACAGGGGACAGCAGAGAACAAACCCTGCAGCCCTGGGCTGAGAAAAGCCTCACCAGCAGCAGGAGATGCCCCAGGCCCATGTGCCCCAATCCCCAGGGACAATGGGGAGCCTCTGGATTTAGGAGCCTGCAGGAGTCCTGGTGCTCCAGTCCAGCCTGGGTTTATTCAGTGCTTTTACACCTGAGGTGAACAAATGTCAAGAGAGGAGCCAAACCCTTGAGACCCTGTACCAGGAGTGCCATGTCCCTGTGCCAGTGGCATCAATCCCTCAGCAGGACAGAGCCCGGAGCCCACCTGTCCCACCCCCCCTGCCTGGGGGAAGGAGCTGGGGCAGGAAGGTACCAAACCCAGCTCACCCTCAGGTGTGAGAGCAGCTCCTGCAGCCCAAAGGGTCACTGAGCCCTTCCCAAACTGCAGGGGCTGGGGGGCTGCTGGAGGGAGCTCTGCAAACCAGTCCTGAAGGAACTATTTCAGTTAAACAACCTCTCCCCGGCACTGGAGACAAAGCCACTCAGGTGACCAGAAACCAGCAAACTTTACCTTCTAAAAAGGGTTAAAACTCTACTTCAGCTGCAGATTTAAAGTGTGTTTCCCCTACTCACACACCAGGTATGTCCAGTCCTAGAATCACACACTGCTTTGGGTCAGGAGGGGCTCAAAGCCCACCCGATGCCATCCCTGCCATGGGCAGGGACACCTCCCACCAGCCCAGGGTGCCCCAACTCAGCCTGGAGCACTCGCAGGCACAGGGATGCCCGGTCTGTGCCAGCCCCAGGCTCTGGAGCAGCCCGACCAGAGGGGTCACTGCACACCTTCATCTCTGAGACCCAGGGAGGTCATTCCAGAGCCATGGGAGCACCAGGGCGGAACGAACAGCTCCGACAGGGAGAACAGCCGGTAATCGCAGCCATTACCAGCCATTCACCGGGCCATTTACATGCAGAACTGCCGGGAAATTCCAGCCCTGGGCAGGAGTTGCTGGGCTGGAGCTGCTGCTGGGGCTGGGAGCCACCTGGGACTGGGAGGTGCCCCTGCCCATGGCAGGGGGGACAAGGAGATGAGCCTTAAGGTCCCCTCCCACCCCAACCAGTCTGGGATTCTGGGATTGACGCCTAAAGAAACACTTAAAAGGACAGAGGGAACACCAAGTGGTGTTCTCAGTGGTTCCAAACTCCGGCCCTCAGCGGCTCCAGCTCGGGCAGTTCCTGGGTCAGAATTTCACCCCATTTCCACCCTGCCACCTTCACTTAAAACCTCCCGCACTGGGGACACGGGACAGGTAAAAGGGGAAGATGAATTCTGTGTAGAGAGAGCCCAAACCATGCACAGGCAGCACAGCCTGCCCTAAACCCCCCTGGTCTGCACAGAGCCAGGCCCTGCTCACCTCCCTGATCAAAGCCCAGGGAAAGCCACGACAGAGAGACAAAAGCACCTTTAATTGGGAGCAGACAAGAGCCAGAGGGGAGGGAAGCAAAGGGAGCACTCTGAGATAAGCATCAGAGGGCTTGAGATCAGGACTGAGCATCAAAGGAGCCCAGCCCCTCATTCAGCCATCCTGACAACCTTCCCACCCAGCCTGCTGCTCCTTCCCTGCTCCAGAGGCAGCTCAGCCACAGTCTGGGGCACCGGCAGAGCCCAGGGCAGCCCAGGACAGCCCAGGAGTGGCAGCAGCTCCCCTGGGACCAGGCAGGGTCGCTGCCCTCCAGCACCTCGAACCCTCCACGCCATCAGCACAAAGGACAGAATTTACCCTACGGACACGGGAAATCCCAGCAAGAAGGCAGGTCTGCACCCCTGGGAGCAGCTCCCAGAGTTGCGAATGCAAGCCCAGGATGCCTCTGGGCTACAAAGCTGCTCCCATAAATCCAGACAAGCTGTTCCTGCTGCAGAGAATGGCACTGGGATGGTTTCCCTGGGTGAGGCTGCACGGGGCAGTTTGGGACACCCAGGCCTGGCCACTCTGAGCCATCCTCGGGACAAACAGCCCCAGGACATGATGACTTTGGGTGTCTTTCCCAACCCTAAGGATCCCATGCCCTGGGCTGTGGGTACTCACAGAGAGGAGGCCCAAAGAGCACCGTGTCCAGGGCCTTGAGCTGCAGCTTCTGCCGGTGGCTGCGGTCGGTCATCTTGAGCACAGTGCCCATCATGGTGACATTGTTCACTGCCAGCCTGCACAGAGGGGGACACAGAGCAGGAGGGTCACATCCAGCTGCACTGACACCTGAGCAGGAGCAGGGAGAACACAGGAGCAGCATCTGAGAGCTCCCTGCTACCAGGACAAGGGAAATCCCTCAGTGTTTCATCCCTGACCAGGGAATCTCTAGAAGAGGGTTTACAGCAGCGTCCCTGGGACTGGGAGAGAGCAGGAAAAGCCAAGGCCAGGCCATTAATCCTGACAGTCTGAGGGACTGACTTAGGATCAAAACTGGTATTTTGGTATCCTACCACTCACTGGTAATTAATCTGTCAGCAAACCTTCACTGCCTTTGCCATCCTGTGTCACAGACTACAAACCACAGTGCCAGCTTGGCAGGAATGTGGCCACCCCATGTGCTGCCTCAAAACACCCCCTCGTTTTGTCCCCAGTTCCCTGGGGTTTACTCCCAGTTAACCCTTCCCAGTCAGTTTAGAACCCCCTTTTTGAGTGACAAGAACCTTTACCCAAAAAGCTGCACTGGGGTTTGTCAAACCTGTTACAAGTTTAGGCCAACTCACAGCCAATGTTTCTCTCAGCCTGGCACCACGGAATGGTTTCGCTTGGGAAGGATCCCAAATCCCACCCAGTGCCACCCCTGCCATGGGCAGGGACACCTCCCACCAGCCCAGGCTGCTCCAAACCCTGTCCAACCTGGCCTGGGACACTCCCAGGGATGGGGCAGCCACAGCTGCTCTGCCCACCCTGTGCCAGGGCCTGCCCACCCTCCCAGCCAGCAATTCCTTCCCAACATCTAACCCAATTTCCCCTCTTTTCACTCACAAATGGAGCAGAACAGGACTCAGACTGGGCTCTGCACATGCCAAGGAATTACACACGAAGCCAGGAGCTGCCCCTGGCACACCCCAGGAGCTGCTACTGGCACACACTCAGGAGTTGCCCCGGCACACCCTCAGGAGCTGCCCCTGGCACACCCCAGAAGTTGCCCCTGGCACACCCTCAGGAGCTGCCCCTGGCACACTCCAGGAGCTGCCCCTGGCACACCCTCAGGAGCTGCCCCTGGCACACACTCACGAGCTGCCCCTGGCACACCCTCACGAGCTGGCAGGGACATGGCACTGACCTGGGCATGGCGTGGCCGCTCAGCTGCAGCTTCCGGAAGGTCTCCTCGTACTGGGGCAGCTCCACGTAGGTGATGAGCCACTGAACCACCTCTTCAACTGTCCAGTTATACACTGAGGAGAGGCACAGGACAGGCCACAGCTTATTGGGGGTACTCAGCCCCTGAAATCACCCAACAGCAGCAGCACAACTTCACCAGGCACTCCCCAAACCACCACCTTCCTCCAGGGAAAATCCCTGCAGAGTTCAAACACATCCCCCTGCAGTGAGCTGTGGGGTCACCCCTGGGATCACAGAATCAGGGAATCCCAGACTGCTTTGGGTTGGAGGGACCCCAGAGCCCACCCAGTGCCACCCCTGCCACGGGCAGGGACACCTCCCACCAGCCCAGGGTGCTGCAAGCCCTGTCCAGCCTGGCCTGATTGGATCATCGTGCAACTCATGGTTTTGTACGACAGAGGGGACTCTGTTGTGCTTCATTTATGACCCTCAGTCCCAGCTGAGCTCCTGCAGCAGCTCCACAGGCTCCAGCAGGCCCAGGCTGGGCTGGGCTGGGTGTCCCACTGCTGACAGCCCCCCATCCATCTCCTTCACACCCTCCCCAGCAGCCCAGAGGGAAAAGGCCCATTTCCTGTGGCTCCGAGGGCAGCAGCTCCATGGCCTCTGCCCAGTGTCAGCAGTGACTTGGCACACAAGGATGAGAAACATCTGCAGAGAGCCCAACACCATTGACAGGGAGCTGGGAGGGAGCTGAGGGTGCTGGCTGGGCGAGATGGGCTCCAGCATCAATGCAAGGGAGGTAAAGCAGGGCTTGGAAACAGCTACAATGGGCACCTCTGCCACAGCCCTGTCCCTTCACAGAGGCCTCTCACACCACAGGAAGGAGCAGACCTTTCCTGCAGCCCAATTCCAGCTTTATGACTGACTTTCAAGTTCCAAGATTAGGCTCCGTATACCCCTGGGAGTGTCCCAGGCCAGGCTGGACAGGGCTTGGAGCACCCCGGGCTGGTGGGAGGTGTCCCTGCCATGGCAGGGGTGGAACAAGAGGAGCTTTGAGGTCCCTCCCCAACCCAAACCTTCTGTGATTCCAAGATATCAGACCAACCTTCAGAAACTTATTTTATCAGCCAGATCTACAGGATGATGAAAGGGAAAAGAAGAGCAGGAACCAAGTCCAGCCCTGGGAAACTGTTCTGGCAGAGCAGCTGTGCCCAGGAGGGGCAGGTCCCTGTGCCAGGAGCAGCAGAACTGAGGCAGCTCCACAGTGAAGGGCCTGAGCAGCACCAGGGATGTTCTCCTCCATCCCTGAATGATTCCCACCCTTTCCCTGGGTAGCATCAGGGATGTTCTCCTCCATCCCTGAATGATTTCTGCCCTTTCCCAGCTGACATAAAACACACTCCAGGCAAACCCTGTGTAAACAGCCATGTAATGGGATTACTGTTTCCCCCAGGAGTGTTCCCTGGACACAGGAGGCAGAACACTCCTCACAGCCATGGGATCCTCCAGGGTGGAACAGCCCTCGGAGCCCACTGAGTCCAACCACTGCCAAGGCCACCACTCACCTGTGTCCCCAAGTGCCACATCCACAGGGCTGTTAAATCACCCCAGGAATAGGACTCCTCCCTGCCCTGGGCAGCCCATGCCACTTGTGAGTGGTTTGGACAAGGAATTCCAGCACATCCCTGCCCAGCTCTATGGAATGGGGAGTCTGGGCCTGGAAAAACAGCCCCAGGATCATCACACAGAATGCCAGAATGGTTTTGGGAAGGAAAACAACCTACAGGAAAACTCCCACGCAGCTCCACTGAATATTTAGGATGTTGTTATCCTATTAAAATTCCAGCTGAAACTGGGTGTCTGATGGAGGAACTGGAACTGAACAGCATTGGCCTCTATTTAACACCCATTTTGGGGTGAAGGAAAAACTACTGATCCTTTACGGGCACAGTCAGGAGCAGCACGAAGGGTCTGCAAGTGATGAAATCCTGACAATCCACCCCAGAAAGAGGAAGCCAGGAGAGCAGTGGCACAAGGCAGGAAGAGCAGCAGCACGTTCCTCCTGGTGGCTCCTCAGAGAGCATCCCAAATCCAACCTCTCTGGCACTCCTGGGAAAGGCCCTCTGTGCCTGGTGGCCGCTGTACCTTCGGATGTTTTCCAGGCCTTCCACAGATCCTCCACACTGATGAGCTTGTCCTCCCCATGGAAGGTGCTGTGCTTGACTGCGGGGTCGTGGTAGTTCAAGTCCTCCCTCAAGAACTAGCAGAGAAAACACAGCAGGATTAGCCTTTGGTTCGGGTTTTACAGGGATGGGGAGCATTAAAAAATCTGAATTAAAGTAATTTGTATGGGAAAGTACTAATCTGAATAATTAAAAATATAAATATAAAATTTTGTCAGAGGCATAAAATATTAAATAAATACATTACATGAACATAAACCACACTAGAATATACATGTATGTGCTTTTATTTTATACATATTTATACACAGTACTAGTTTATAAAATTATTGTGTCTATAATAATAAACAGGTATTTCTCTAATAAAATGATGAGCTAAATATTTTTAGCTGCTGGCCCAGACTGAGAGATCAAACTGGGTAAGAACATCCCCTGCACAACCCTTGCAGGTTTTGGTTCCTGGGAAGAACTGACAGCAAACAATAAGTAAATACATGAAATCCATTTTAATATGGAGTAGATGTAACAAATAATTATCACTTTGTTTTCTGGGATTCCAGATTTCCTTTGAATTACAATGTCACCAAAACTCCACCTAAATGGCACAATGGGACCACTTTATGTCACCAGAGGAAGAATCCAAGACCTTCAAATCTAAGCTGGAGCAAACGCAGCTGGAACAAAGGCAGGAGGGGAGGGAATTCAATGGAGAAATAAAAATAAATAAAAATAAATATAAATATAAATATCCCAGCTGTGGCTGCCCCATCCTTGGGAGTGTCCCAGGCCAGGTTGGACAGGGCTTGGAGCAGCCTGGGCTGGTGGGAGGTGTCTCTGCCATGGCAGGGGTGGCACTGGATGGGCTTTGGGGTCCCTCCCAGCCCAACCCAGTGTGTGACACCCACCAGAGCAGACCCACCGATATTCCAGTGCCCAACAGGTGGAACCACATTCTGTTAGGGGGTAATTTCCCATTCCCACCCCTCCCACACCACCCAGGGCATGACCCTCACACAGGTGGTTTCACGTCCGGGCTCTGCTGTGTGCACTGGGATTGTATCCATAGGGAAGTGCTCTGGAGATGGTGCTTTAGCATCAGGCAGGGCAGGGAATGGATCCAGCACAGCCTCAGTATTCCAGGCTCCAGCACAGCCCGAGGCCACCCCAGGTCCTGCAGCTCCTGGTGGGGCCTCCCTACTCCCTCCTTTGGCTGCCCCAAAGCTGCCCCAGCAGGGCAGGGCACTGTCACAGCCCCAGCAGGACAGGCCACTGTCACACCCCACTGTCACAGCCTCAGTAGACCACACTGTCACAGCCCCAGCAGACCCCACTGTCACAGGGCACTGTCACAGCCCACTGTCACAGCCCCAGCAGGACAGGGCACTGTCATAGCCCCAGCAGACCCCACTGTCACAGGGCACTGTCACAGCCCCAGCAGGACACTGTCACCGCCCACTGTCACAGCCCCAGCAGGACAGGGCACTGTCACAGCTCCAGCAGACCCCACTGTCACAGGACACTGTCACAGGGCACTGTCACAGCCCCAGCAGACCCCTCCCCACCACGGGGGTCTCAGGCCATGCCAAGCCCACAGCGGTGTCACCATCCCCCCCCAGCTGGTCCCCGGTGACCGGGCAGGACGTGGCAATGTCACCAGTCCCCGGCACTGGCACCAGCTGCTGCCACTCGGTATATTTAGCCCTGGGAGCACAGAGGGAAAGTGATCCCTTCAGCTTCCCTTCGGAGCACCATTCCAAAACAAACCCCAAGGACTGACCGAGGGGACGGAGCTGGGGGTGGGGAGAAGGTCCCGGGAAATGGGTGGGAGGGGGAGCAGGATGGGCAGGAGCAGCCCCAGGGCTGGAGCAGCTGGGCTGCCCCCACCACAGCCCAAAGCAGAGTTTCCATGTGTACCTTCCAGGGAAAAGAATCCCAGACTGGTTTGGGATGGGAGGGACCCCAAAGCCCACCCAGTGCCACCCCTGCCATGGCAGGGACACCTCCCACCAGCCCAGGCTGCTCCAAGTCTCCCAGATGTCCCAAACCCCAGGCACAAGAACCACTGCACTAAACACTGATCTACTTGCACCACTCAAAAGCAGCTCTTCCAAGTGTTAGAAGATCCCACTGATTTCAGCCCTGGAGACACTCAAAACTCCGAGTCCTGGGCAGGGGCTGGAGCAGCATCCCCAGTGTCCCACATGGACCATCTCCAGAGATCCCATGGAGACCATCCCAGCCTTGGCCAGTCTCCAAATCCACGGGAACAGAAGGAAACTGAGTCAACCCCGAGTCTCCCCCAAGTGCAGGGCAAGACAAATCACGGGCAAAGCAGCGGGAACAGACCCACAGCCACAAAGCACAGGAGGAGCTGACAGCACAGCGGGAACAGCTGGCTTGGGAATGCTGAGGGGGATTCTTGGGAATGCTGAGGGGGATGTTCTTGGGATGCTGATGGGGATGTTCTTGGGAATGCTGAGGGGGACTCTTGGGAATGCCGAGGGGGCAGGACGTTCCTGGGATGCTGATGGGGATGTTCCTGGGAATGCTGATGGAGATTCTTGGGAATGCTGAGGGGGATGTTCTTAGGATGCTGATGGGGATGTTCCTGGGAATGCTGAGGAGGATGTTCTTGGGAATGTTGAGGGGGATGTTCTTGGGAATGTCGAGGGGGATGTTCTGGGGCTCCTTGCATCAGGAGGACCTGGAGTTGCTGGAGGAATCCAGAGCAGCCCATGGAGCTGCTCCAGGAGCCCCTTTGCTCTGGGACAGGCTGGGAGAGCTGGGAGGTCACCTGGAGAAGGGAAGGCTCCAGGGACACCTGAGAGCCCCTTCCAGTGCCTGAAAGGGCTCCAGGAGAGCTGGAGAGGGACTTTGACAAATTTGTTGGCTGATGGCACACTCAAAAATGAGGAGAGCCATGAAATGAGATTTTCTGGAGATTTCTTTTCACATAATCACAGCATATCCTGAGTTGGAAAGGACCCCCAAGGATCATCCAGTCCAATCCCTGGACCTGCACAGGACAACCCAACGATCCCCCATGTCCCTGAGAGCATTGTCCAAACTCTCCTTGAACTCTGTTTTCTGTGCTTTTCTATCTGCAGAAACTGCAACAACTGCAATGGTTTTTCCAACCTTCCCATCCCTCCCACACCCTGGCTCTGTGCCCACCTCCCTCCCGGCACCAGCTCCGGCTATGCCGGTGCCAAGGGCCAGATGGGCTCCCTGTGCTCCCCATTCCAACACCTTCCTGAGCCATCAGCTCCAGGGAAATACAGAAAACTGCCAGGCCTCCTCCTGCCCAGGGACCCCGGGCACTGGATCAGGGGCTGGGGCAGCCAGAGACCAGCAGAGCAGCACCAGAGTGGGAAGCAGCTCAGAGAGCCCCTGGGAACCCACATCCCAAAGAGCCGGAGCTGCCTCTGGAGTGAGCACGGAGGGCACAAACAGATCCCTGTTTAGAAGATTTCCCCATTTGGGAAAGCTCTTTCATTTATAATCCAGCCCACTGATGTAATCTGAAACTTCACTGAAAACTCACTTCCCAAAAGGAAATCAGTAATGATGTTTATGGACAGTGTGAAGCTGTGGGACAAAATTCCACCTGTAATTTGGGTATTTTTAAACCACAGTTGTCTGTAACTCCATTTCTGCCCAGTCAGGGCTTTCAATCCAAACAAAACATTTCCATTAAAAAAACCAAAGAGAAGGGGCCAAAATAATAAATAAAAATACAAAGTTCTCAACCAACCAGGGAACTGCCCCATTCCTGGGAGTGTCCCAGGCCAGGCTGGACAGGGCTTGGAGCAGCCTGGGCTGGCGGGAGGTGTCCCTGCCCATGGCAGGGGTGGCACTGGGTGGGCTTTGGGGTCCTTCCAACTCAAACTATCCTGGAATTCCAGAGACCATAGAAGACTCCTTGGAGCTGCCATGGGCTGTGGAAGGTGTCCCTGCCCATGGCAGGAGGTGGCACTGGGTGGGCTTTGAAGCCTCTTCCAACTCCCAACTATGCTGGGATTCCACAGAGCCCATAAAAGGTTTCAATTTGAGCCTCCTGCATTCTCCCCAATAATCCCCAGCAGCTGTCCTGGGGCACAGACAGGCAGGAAAGCTCATTACGGGTCCATGAGGGGCCAGTGAGGATAAATAACCTTGCCAGGAGAGCCCAACAGGACCTGGCTCAGGGTGGGACACCCCTCAAACCCCCAGTCAGTGGGTTCAGAGCCTGGTGAGAGGGGAATTTAATGCAACTTTAACAAAAGCTTCAGGCTTAGCAGAGGCAAAACAGCAACTGCATGTATGGAATCACAGGGACATGGAATCACTGAGGCTGGAAAAGACTTCCAAAATCGTTGAGTCCAGCTGTGAACCCAACAAGGCCAAGTGCAAAGTGCTGTCCCTGGGTCAGGGCAGCAATTCTGGGGCCTTTTGGAAAAATCCATCTCATTGCTCACCCCCTGGCAGTGCCTGTGCCAAGGATGTGCCTCAATTAACCAGGACACACCTCTGTGGGACCCAGACCTGAACAAAAATCACACTTGTATCTCCTTCTCCAGCCTCCCCACCACCACCCAACAACAGCAGGACCAGGAAAATGCTTTTCCCATTAAACAACAGACACCACCACGTCCTTCACTCCCAAGGTGAACCACCACCTTCTGCAGGAAGCAGAATTGCCCAAAATGCTATTCCAACACAATTCCTGTCCCCAGGAGCTTGGAGAATGACCCCAGAGATGATGGAAGCAGTGGGTGCCCCCAGGGCAGCACTTGGGCACCTTCCCACGGGGTGCTCAGGGAGGGACTAGCAATGAATCCCACCGGATGAGCAGGGGGAGCTGGCACTTCCAGTGCCAGGGAATGTGTGACTCTGGAAGCAGAGGGAAAGAATTAGAGGTGGCAACTGCTACAGGCAAGGGGAGACCAAGAGCAGAGCACTGGGAGCACCCAGGGAGGGGACACTGCCAGGACCCCCAGCAGGGACAGCCCAAACCTGCCCCACCATCCCACAGCTCTGCTTCCAGTGGGGAGGGAGGGACAAGGCACACCTGGAATCACTGAGGGGGGAAAAGCCTTTTGAGCCCACCAGTCCAACCATTCCCCAGCACTGTCAAGACCACTCGGACCCATGTCCCCAAGTGCCACATCCTCAGGTTTGTTGAAGTCCTCCACGGATGTGACTCCACCACTGCCCCGGGCAGCTGTGCCAGGGCTGGACAGCCCTTTCCAGGAGGGAATCCTCCCACTGTGCCCCCTGCCCCTCCCCTGGCCCAGCCTGAGTTCGTGCCCTCTGCTCCTGTCCCTGTGCCCTGGGGCACAGCCCGACCCCCTGTCCCGGCTCCCCCCTCCTGGCAGGGATTGCAGAGCCAGAAGGTGCCCCCTGAGCCTCCTTTGCTCCAGCTCAGCCCCCCCAGCTCCCTCAGCCCCCTGCCGAGGCCCTGCCCAGCCAGCTCTGTCCTCCTGAAAGCAGGAGCTGCTGGAACATGAGCAGCACTGCCAGGCCCACAGGGGTTGGAGAGTGGCTGCAACTGCACCAGGGCAGCAATTCTGGAGCATTTAAGAAAAATCCATTTAATTGCTCTTATGGCAGTGTCTCTGTGCCAAGGCTCTGAGCAGACATTCCTGGGAGTGTTTGCACCAGGAGCTCAAAGACTCTGTCAAGAGTGAGGGCAAGGCTTGCTCAGAGACATAAAATTGCCAGTTGTGCCCAACCCCAAGAGGTTTACTCATAATTCAGTGCCAGAAGAGCAGCACACGGGAGGGAACTCCAAGGCTGCCCCAGGAGCTGGTGGGAGAGGCTGAGCTGCAGCTCCATCAGGGCAGGAACTGCCTCCAGGGGAAACACCTCACCTGAGCAACTGCAGCTGGAACCTTCTCCCTTGTGTCAATTGCTCTGCCAAGTGACACCGAGGCAGAGGGAACGGCACAGCAACCCAGAAACAGCCCTCAGCTCCACCAGCTCCTGGCACAGGGGCTGTGCCATGTCCCTGGGGAATGCCATCACACCCACGGCCCTCAGGATGGCTGGATATGCCCAACAAACTGAGCTGGGAGTTTGGTGGAACATTTCACCTCTGTGAGGGTAAATTCTTTATGTGAGGAACCCTCTCCCAGTGCCCAAAGCGGCTCCAGGAGAGCTGGAGAGGAACTGGGGACAAGGGATGGGGGGACTGGACACAGGGAATGGCTTCCCACTGCCAGAGGGCAGGGATAGGTGGGATATTGGGAAGGAATTGCTGGCTGTGAGGGTGGGCAGGCCCTGGCACAGGGTGGGCAGAGCAGCTGTGGCTGTCCCATCCCTGGGAGTGTCCCAGGCCAGACTGGACAGGGCTTGGAGCAGCCTGGGCTGGTGGGAGGTGTCCCTGCCCATGGCAGGGGTGGCACTGGGTGGGCTTTGGGGCCCTCCCAACCCAAACCAGTCTGGGATCCTGTGCCCTGGCACTGCAAACTGCCTGTGAGTGGCAGCAGATCCCTTCCCCCGGGTGCTTTCTTCCAGCTTCCAACACTTTCCAGCTTAGATGGCAGTCCTCCTTGGAAGACAGAATTCCTCACCTCCAACAGAGCCCTGAGGAGGAGCCCCCAGCACCACTGAGGCAACTCCACAACCAAACAGCCTCCCCTTTGCAGCAGCCTCCTTTTCCCCTTGGTGTGTAAACAAAGAACAGCTTCATTTCTCTGCAACAAAGCTCTGGGCTAAACAACAAAAAGCTGCTCCTTTTCCAGCAGTGAGCAGTGACCTCGTACCCAGCACCAGCACTGTCTGGGGGGTCCACGGAACCCCCAGTACTGCCCTCACACCCGGCACTGCCCTCACACCAGCACTGCCCTCACACCGAGCACTGACCTCACACCCGGCACTGCCCTCACACCCGGCACTGCCCTCACACCGGGCACTGCCCTCACACCGGGCAGCCCCCCGAGGGGCAGCCCCTGCCCAAAGCCCCAGCACCGACCTCATCACTCTCCTCCACATCCACGTTGCCGTTGGCATCGTCGTCCATCTGCTTGTGGATGTTGCGCACGGCCTCGAAGCTGAGCTGCTCGTCCTCGTCGTGGCACAGGGGCTGGTCGATGCGGCAGAACTCTGCGGGGACACAGTGGTCAGCACACCAGTGGGTACCAGTACAGACCAGTACAGACCAGTGAGTGCCAGGACAGACCAGTGAGCACCACACAGCACACCAGTGGGCACCAGTACAGACCAGTGAGCACCACACAGCACACCAGTCTGCACCAGTACAGACCAGTGAGCACCAGTACAAACCAGTGAGCACCAGTACAAACCAGTGAGCGCCGGGACAGACCAGTGAGCACAACACAGCACACCAGTGTGCACCAGTACACAGCAGTGCACACCAGTACAGACTAGTGAGCACTGGAACAGCAGCAGTGGGGCACTGGGACAGCACTCCAGTGCAGACCAGTGAGCACCGGGACAGCACACCAGTACAAACCAGCGTGGCTCTGGGACAGCACACCAGTACACACCAGTGAGGCACCAGGATAGCACACCAGTACAAACCAGTGAGCACTACACAGCACACCAGTGCACACCAGTGAGGCACTGGGATATGTGGCACTGCTGGCACCACAGGGATGTGGCACTGCTGGCACACATGAGGATGTGGCACTGCTGGCACCCACCGGGCTGTGGCACTACTGGCACACACGGGGATGTGGCACTGCTGGCACACACGGGGATGTGGCACTGCTGGCACACAGCAAGCCCTATGCAGCCACCACAGGGCTGTGGCACAGCTGGCACCCACAGCAGACCCACCACAGCCCGTGCCAGCAAAGGGCAGGGCAAGGCTGCTGCTCTCCACACCGATCCCTCAGCATTCCCAGCACCCTCTCCCAGCAGGGTCTGGCTCCTGCCACAGGGGAAGAGCTTCTCCAGCTCCACTTCTCACTTGGAAGTTGTTGGTGTTGGCACCAGACCCAGCTGGGCCGCTCTGGCAGAAAGAGTTGTATGTTTGTAAAACACGTCAATTAAAACAGTTCCCTCCTTCCTGATTATGGAAGGGGCTGCTCTGGCTGCTTTTCTCAGATTTGTCTACTTTTCAAGACTAACAATCTAAATCTTGCTGCAGGCCTGACTCCCTGTCAGCCCCAAACAGGGCTGATCCAGCCCCTCCACGGCCCTGCTGGGGGGCAACGTGGCACCTGCACTGGAGGGAAGGGATGGGACATCCAGGGGGCCACGGAGCTGCTCCAGGGCTGGATTCCCTCTGCTCTGGGACAGGCTGGGAGAGCTGGGGCATCACCTGGAGAAGGGAAGGCTCTGGGTGGACCTGAGAGCCCCTTCCAGTGCCCAAAGGGGCTCCAGGAGAGCTGGAGAGGGACTGGGGACAAGGGATGGAGGGACTGGGGACAAGGGATGGAGGGACAGGACACAGGGAATGGCTTCCCACTAACCAGATGACCTGGGCAGTGATGGAGCCTCTTGCAGAGGCAGGGCTGGTGTCTTGCTGCTTCCCAACCCTCAGGAACTTTATCCCACGCCATCTGTGGGGCTGGGGGAGTCCAGAACTGGTGACCAAACCAGGAGTGCCATGGGAAGGCTTTGCCTTCCCAGCCTGGCAGGGCTGGTGGCAATACAGGACAGCTGGACCTGTGGAGCCTGTGCTGCACCCAGGAAAGCCTTGGCTGCCCTGAGGCTGATCTGAACAGACCTGGTTTCCTCTCCCACCCTCCCAGTTCTCTCCACAGTCCCTGCAGAATGAGCTCAGCACTCTGGGCTGGGCCTCTGCACCGAATCCTGCCCACCATCCCGGGGCACTGAGCAGGAACACAGGATGGTCATTGTGTTTGTGCTGCCCTTGGACAGGACTCCAGAAGGGAAAATGAAGCCAGGCTAAACGATATCTCCCAAAATATTACAAGATTATCCTGTTCCGAGCCTGTGCTTGTCACAGCGAAGAGCAAGGCAGGACTGTGGCAAAGTTCAGAGCAGGGAGGGGAAGGTCACGGCACCCTCAAACAAAGTGAGTTTGTTCAGATTAACAATGTCCTGAGCACAGAACTCCTGAGAGCCCTGCGTGTCCAAGGGGCTCACCCACCATTCGGGGAACAAGATCTGAAGGGTTGAGGGGTCCAGGATTGAGGGGATCTGGCCTTCATTTCTTGCCACCACCGGGACAACCCTCGGGTATTTGAAGCGCAAATGCCAGGAATGAAGATCGACTCAAGCAGCAGAAAGACCAATAAAACAATGAGCACAAGGGCTGCCAGGTGCTGATAACAAAGTACACCATCAACGGTGATCAAAGCGAAAATAGGGAGGAATTCGGGGTTCTTATCAAGGCCAGAAAGAGTATGAATATGGGGCAGGAGTGATTTCATCAGCAGAAGACCCTGCACTGATAACAGAATGGTCCCGAGGTTTCAGCAGCCAGGATGGGCCATTCCCCTCCCTGTTATCCCCTTCCCTCTTATCTCCAGGGCTGCAGCCCAAAAGCACACAAATTGCAGGAACCAAGAGCAGGGCCAGCCTCCTTCCCCACACCGATGGAAGACCAAGCCTAAAGATCACACTGCAAAATCATCCAATGGTTTGGGTTGGAGAGACCTCAAAGCTCCTCTGATCCCACAGGGACACCTCCCACTGTCCCAGGTTGCTCCAAGCCCCATCCAGCCTGGCCTGGGACACTAATGCCAGGTCATTCCAACACACCCTATTATGGCATCCTCAGAGAGCAAAAGCCTCAAAATGAGTCCGATAGTGGCTTTGTTTAAGCAAATCTTCTCCCAGCATGCCCAGCCCTGAGTTTTGCTACAGCAGCTTCCAGAAGAGACCCGTGCCTGGCCCTGCCCAGGGCTGGGACTCCTGGAGCCCCCGGGATGTGACACCATCACCTCCCCTCCCACCGCACCTCTCTGAGTCAGCAGGAGCCTCTTGTCTCATCCTGCTGTTAGGTGCCTCCAGGCTCGGTTTTATCTCCCCATTATCAACCTCAATGGGAAGAACAAAGAGGTTCTTGTCCCTCCCAGTAACCTGGGCACATCAACACGGGCCAGCTTTAAATCCCTTCTCCCAGCTCTGCATCCCTCCTGGGGCCATTGCTCCCCACTCACACCCGGCCCTCCAGCCCTCTGTCCCTCATTCCCCACTCACACCCATCCTCTGTCCCTCATTC
>JAJPCS010000231.1:114957-132020 GCA_021164005.1 Willisornis vidua nigrigula
CCAAGGAGAGGGAAAGCATCCCAACCATTCCACCTTGTCAGGCTGGGAGGCCGAAAATAGCCGCGGGAGGAAAAACAAACCAGCTGGACAAGTTCTCCAGGCAGGAGGCCGTGGGGAGCAGGAGCAGCCTGAGGAGCAGCCTCGGAGCCAGAGCTCTGTCCTGCCTGGAGCTCCCACACCTGGAGCTCCAGAGGGGACACAGACAATGCCACTTGTCACTGCCGAAAGGGCATCACAGGCAGGACAGCCCGTGGGGAGGGAGGGGTGAGACAGACAGACAGCACTGCTCCATTCCAGAGCCCTTTGAAGATACCCATCTCACAGGGAATGCCAGACATTCCCATTACAGCTCCACAGTGACAAACTCCAAGGGTTGAGCCTCACCCTTTGAAGCATGAAACATTTTTTCTGCTTTCCCAAGAGGAAGAATAAAAGAGAAATAGGAGGAAAAATAACCAGCAACCCCCCAACCTCTCACTTCTCACCCCAACAACTGTGAGGAAAAGCTCCCCAGGAGCCACCCCATCCTGCAGAGCCCAATGCCCCCAAATACCCTTTTCCACCTTTTTTTTTTTAGGGGTACAGCAAATTCAGTGAGGGACAGGAAAACCTGTTTATCTACAAAACACACAGTGCAGATGTCCAGGAAACAGCAGGTCCACAAGAAACCATGAGAGAAGCAGGACCCAAGGCCAGGGCAGCACTTGGGATGAGACAAGGACAGTCTTGGAGTGGGACAAGGACAGCCCCCATCACTGCCCCACCAAGAGGCCCCTGTGCCAGGAGTGCTGCTGTCACCATTCCCACAAATCCATCAGCATCTCCGAGTTTACTGCCAGACTGCCCAGTTTCACACTTCCCAGAGCATCTCCTTTATTCAGAGGGCCCCAGGACACAGCTTAATGAAACAGCTGTACCCACAGCAGGGCAGGCTGCAGGGGTGCCACCTCCACCTGCCACCCCTGGGGGGCTGAGCAATGCCCTCACCTTCCCCTTCTCAGCTCTGCATCACCCACAGCAGGGCAGGCTGAGCAAAGCCTTCACCTTCCCAGCCCCTGGCAGAGGGTCCCACCCCTGCATCACCCACAGCAGGGCAGGCTACAGGGGTGCCACCTCCATCTGCCACCCCTGGGGGGGCTGAGCAATGCCCTCACCTTCCCCTTCCCACCCCTGCATCACCCACAGCCAGGGGTACCAGCTCCACCTGTCACCCCTGGGGGCCTGAGCAATGCCCTCACCTTCCCAGCTCCTGGCAGAGGGTCCCACCCCTGGCATCACCCACAGCAGGGCAGGCTGAGCAAACTCTTCCCCTTCCCAGCCCCTGGCAGAGGGTCCCAGCAGGGCAGGCTGTGCAAAACCTTCCCCTTCCCAGCTCCTGTCCCAGCTCCCACCCCTGCATCACCCACAGCCAAGGGTACCACCTCCACCTGCCACCCCTGGGGGGCTGAGGAATGCCCTCACCTTCCCAGCTCCCACCCCTGCATCACCCACAGCTGGGCAGGCTGAGCAAACCCTTCCCCTTCCCAGCCCCTGGCAGAGGGTCCCACCCCTGCATCGCCCCCAGCCAAAGCCAGCCCAGGGCTCCAGGGGGGAACTGGGAAGTTGCACAACCAGGTCTGTCCTTTGAGCCCCCAGGCAGAGCCCCAGAGCAGGGATGGGGCTGCTCTGGCAGTGGCTGGCACATCCAACACTGCAAACCCCTCCAGAGGGTCACCAGGTGCTGTCTGTGCCCCAGTCCTGGCTGGAGTGTTGGGATTGCCCCGGGGAGGGACCAAGGTGTGAGGCCACACGTGGAGTGTTGTGTTCAGTTCTGGGCCCCTCAGTTCAGGAAAGAGATTGAGGGGCTGGAGCGGGGCCAGAGAAGAGTAACGAGGCTGGAGAAGGGACTGGATGTGGCACTGAGTGTCCTCTTAAACACCTCCAGGGACAGAGAATCCACCATGTCTTGATCCAACCCCACTGTGATCACCAGCCCAGGGCACTGAGTGCCAGAGTGATCACAGTGGGGTTGGATCAAGGGTTGGACTTGCTGATCTCAGAGGTCTCTTCCAACCCAATCCATTCTGTGATTTTGAGCCCCCCAGAGAGTCACCAGTTGCTGCCTGTGCCCCAGTCCTGGCAGGAGTGTTGGGATTGTCCCAGGGAGAGACCAACTTGAGCCTCTCCATGCAGAGTTCTCAGGGTCCACATATCCCCCAGCTAAAAGCACTGCCTGGACAAGCCCTTCTGTACTGATCCTTTTGAAAAAAGAGGGGAAGAAAACCCTGCTCCTTATTTTATCACAGAATCACAGATTATTCTGAGTTGGAAGGACCCACAAGGATCATCGAGGCCAACTCTTGAGTCAATGGCCCACACAGGGGATTGAACCCATGACCTTGGTGTTATCACAACCAAGTTTTCACCAGCTGAGCTTGCAGTGCCCAGAGCAGGCACACCATGAAATCCCAGAACACCAACCTGCTGCCTCCTTCCCGAAAGGCTCACGTCTTCCATCACCCTTTCCCGTAACACTCCATTCCTGATTTATTTCCTTTCACTTCCTACAAGGCTAATCCCACCACTGGCAGGCCAAACCCTGAGCCAGCTCCAGAAATGCCAGGCAGGGGAGGAAGCTGGAAGGCTCACCCAGGGCTGCCCGGCCTGGGACAGGATCCCCTCCCTCCTGCCCACCCCAGAGCCCACCCCCAGCCCCAGCAGCTGGGAAAGCCACCACACACAGGCCAGAGGGAATGATCCTCCCAGGGCTGCCAGGCCTGGGGGTATCCACAGCCCAGGTGAGGTCCTGGAGCTGCTCCCTGCCCAGCACGAGGCCCCCAGACCAGCATGAGATGCCGCACTTGGGGTTTTGCCTCCCACCTGCAAAGCACCAGCACAAACCCCACTGGGGCAGCATTAACAGCAGCAGCTGCCTGGAAAAGGGCACTTCCAGAATTGGTTCTGCCCCCCCAAAGCCCAGTTTTTATCCCCATCCCTCCATATCAAGTGACAAACAACACTTCCCTCTTGGCTCACTCACACATCAGTTATGTCCTGGCACTCTCACAGATCTGAGCACGCACTGCTGAGCAGCTTTAATCCTGAATTATTCCTCCCTTCCCTGCACTCCAAAGCCTCCCTTGCCCAGGAAGGGGCAGGCTGTTCCAACCAGCAAGCTGCTCCTCTGGAACTTGGAGAGCAACATTCCCCAAGTGTTCCTGTTTGTTGTGCCTGGATCCTCCCAGAAGGGCCGAATTTCAGGCACCAGAGCCCCAAACCTGGAGGAACTGACCCTAAAACTCTGCCCTTTGGGGAAAACCAAACACTTGGCTACAAAAATAGTGGCTTTTCCTGCAAAACGTGTGTGTGTGTTACCAAACATCCCAGTTTCCACCTGGATTGCTGCTGCTGCCATTCTGTGAGGTCTGCTGGGGTCAGGGATCCCCAAATCCCGGAGGAGGGGAAGGGGTGCTGGAATTGAGAGGGGGCAGAGCCCCTTGGGGGGATGAACTGCACTGCCAAGGAACTGCTGGATGTGCCTCTGGATCCTGAAAATGCCTCTTACAGCAAAGCTCAGCAATTATATATCCATCTGCCTACACAAAAAATAAAATATGTACATATTTACCAGAGAGGCAACAGCTCAGAGTGCTGAGACTCCCAGGGAGCACCTGGTGGGTCCCAAAGTCAAACTCCACAGATGTCCATGACACGCAGCAAGTTAATACTTTTCCCAAAGTGGAAAAAAAGGTTACTTAAAAATAGTTCCATAACCCAAACAAACAAACATCCTGGTGCTATTTCATGGGGAAACAACACACAGGGACAATCCACGGGCAGAAACACGGGTGGGTCCCAAGGATGTCCTTCTGCTCCCCTGATGGTGTCACAACAAGCAGAGCCAGAGACTTGGCCTGGACAGGCAGGAAAAATAAATGTGTGAGCTGGGCAGAGTCCTGCCCTTGCACCCTGAGCATTAATACCATTGTAATTATTATTACAGAAACCTCAGAGCCTCTGCCAGTGCCTGAAGGGGCTCCAGGAGAACTGGAGAGGGACTGGGGACAAGGGATGGAGGGACGGGACAAGGGGAATGACTTCAAACTGCCAGAGGGCAGGGATAGTTGGGATATTGGGCAGGAATTGCTGGCTGGGAGGGTGGGCAGGCCCTGGCACAGGCTCGGTGTGAGGCAGGAGCTCCTCAAGGCTCTCCTGTGCTGCAGGACACAGAGCAATAGATTAATGAAAGAGCCTCCAGCATCAGCTCCTCAAACGGAGCCAGAGCCCTGGAGGTACCAGGAGCTGGAGGGGCAGGACTGGAGAGACAGGAAACAAAGGGAAGGGAAGTTAAAGTGTCCCAGAGAGCCCCACTGGGATTGGCCACAGGAGCAGAGCAGGTGGCTCAGGCTCTGCCTCCATGGGACACATTCCCACATTCCAGGAGGGGGGAGCAGCAGATCCTAAGGCTGCACCTGGGAACAGGGAGAAGGCAGAGGAGAGGCCAATCCCCCATTAACCACAGAATTCCTGACTCGGTTGGGTTGGGAGAGACCCCAAAGCCCCCCCAGTGCCACCCCTGCCATGGCAGGGACACCTCCCACCAGCCCAGGCTGCTCCAAGCCCTGTCCAGCCTGGCCTGGGACACTCCCAGGGATGGGGCAGCCACAGCTGCTCTGCCCACCCTGTGCCAGGGCCTGCCCACCCTCCCAGCCAGCAATTCCTCCCTGCCAGCCCCTTAGTGCCACATGGAAGGGCAATCCAAGCTCCTTTCCCAGCTGGGGCATTCCCAGCCCTTCCCCTGACCCCAGTTCATGCCCAGCCCGTCCCAGTTCCAGCAGTGCCCCTGCAGGTGCCCACAGTGGGGCTGACACACCCAGACCAGCACGACAATGAGCCCCCTGGCACCAAAGGGTCTCTCCCAGTGGGAATGCCAGGGCTGCCCAGCCAGTGCCACAGCTCTCCACTCACTCCATCTGCTCCAGAGTTTATTGCTCCCTCTCCACACTAAAAGCAGAGCTAATTAATGAGGGAAACAGCTCTTTCTGCACTAATTGGTTTGTGTAATTAGAGCTCTGAGGAGCAGGATGCCGGGCTGGGCACAGTCCAGCAGCTGCAGGGTGTCCAAGCCTGGCACTGACCCTGCAGAGCCACCGTGGGACAGGAGCCACCAGTGCCTTTGGCACAGCACAGCCTCCAAGTGGGACAGGCAGGAGCAGAATCCTGGGAGGGACAGGGACAACCCCACCGAGGAACTGCTGCTGTGCAGCCCCTGCCCCCAGAAACACACCTTGAACTACCAAAGCGCGGAATCCCGGGAGCCCTGAGGCTGGCACAGCCCTGCCAGCCCACCCTGTGCCCGATGCCCACCTTGGCAAAGCCCTGTCAGCCCCTGGAGCCCACCCTGTGCCCCATGCCCACCTTGGCAAAGCCCTGCCAGCCCTGGAGCCCACCCTGTGCCCGATGCCCACCTTGGCAAAGCCCTGCCAGCCCTGGAGCCCACCCTGTGCCCGATGCCCACCTTGTCCCCCAGCCCAGAGCACTCAGTGCCACGGCCAGTCCTGCCTTGGGCACGTCCAGGCTGGGCACTCCAAACCTCCCTGGGCAGCCCCTGCCAGTGCTAAATCCATGTGGATTTACACCAGGATGGCCTTCCCTTCTCTCACCAAAGACTGGGCAGATCACAAGCCACAACTCTCAGTTCCCCTGTGGTGTCACCAGACAGAGAACCTTCCCCTGCCCAGAGGAGCAGGAGGGAAGGGCACTCACATGGAATTGCAGTGTCCCAACATCCCCAGAGAGCCCACAAGAAACTGAGCAGGGAACAGGAAAGCAAACGGCTCTTCCTTCCTCCTCCCTCTGGGCTGAGGCCCCGCTCTGAGGCCACCAAAGCACCCCAGGGTAAGGGATGCCAGGAGGCTCCTTCATCACACATTTCCTCTCCTCTCCACCTGAGAAGCACACACAGACAGGAGGATCCTGCCTTGGACTTATCCCTGTCCCCCCATGGGAAAGGCAGTTTGGAGCAGCAGATCCAGCTCCCTCCAGCTCCACCTGCACCATTCCCGTTGGAAAGGACCACCCGAGGGGCACTTGGGCTTGCAGAGAGCTCCTGTGCAGAGGAGTAAATTAATAAATCCAGCAAGAAATTAAATTTAAATCCCCTCTCTGATCCAGCTGAGCATTGTTCCAAGTTCCTGGGCCCAGCAGGAGCTCCCCAGCACTCCCAGTGCCGCCCAGTTGGCCCTGCTCCTTCCTCTCCTCCTCCTCCTCCACACGAGGCCATGGTTTGCTGCCAAAACACAATTTCTTCACCTCTCACAACGGCAATTCCTCAAGATGAGTTTCATTCCCAACCCTGTGGCTTCCAACCGAGCTGGAGAGAGCACAGACCATTTCCTGGAAGGTTTTTCCAAGTATTTCCCAACTGCTTTTCCTCCCCTGCCCACCCCAGAGCTCGCAGGTGCAGTGAGTGGGCACACCTGGAACAATTAATGCCACAGCAAACACCTTCCAGTCCTGGGGGCTCCTTCAGGAAGGGTTTAACCAAAGCAGGGAGAGCTGCGGGTTGTGGGACACACGAGCTGGACGAGCCGCTCCAGGGAAGGTGTGTGGGGACAACACAGGGCAGGGCTGTGACCAGGGCAGGGCTCGGAGGGCTCCAGGGCAGTGATATGGGATGGAATCCTGCCCTGGTTCTGCTCCCACAGCACCGGGAGGGCACTGAGTGCCAGGGAGCAGCTGAGCACAGAATCAGAGGCTGGAAGGAACCTGCAGGAGCATCAGGTTCAGGTCCTGCCAGCAGCACCTCAGGGAACACCAAGGCTCTCTCTGACCTCCTGCCCCCAGGGACCAGCCCCTTCCAGAGGCAGCTGCTCCAGCTCCTGCAGCCATGGAGGCAGCGGCTCGGGCATAGGGATGGGCACAGGGATGGATCCTGGCACAGGGATGGGCATAGACAAGGATCCTGGCATGGAGATGGTCACAGGAAAGGATCCTGGCACAGGGACAGGCACAGACGAGGATCCTGGCACAGGGATGGGCACAGACGAGGATCCTGGCAGAGGGATGGGCACAGGGAAAGGCACAGACAAGGATCCTGGCACAGGGATGGGCACTGAGACGGGCACAGACAAGGATCCTGGCACAGGGATGGGCACAGGGACGGGCACAGACAAGGATCCTGGTACGGGGATGGGCACAGGAATGGGCACAGACACAGATCCTGGCACAGGGACGGGCACAGATGAGGATTCTGGCACAGGGATGGGCACAGGGACGGGCACAGGGACGGGCACAGACAAGGATCCTGGCACGGAGATGGGCACAGGGATGGGCACAGACACGGATCGTGGCACAGACACAGATCCTGGCACAGGGATGGGCACAGATGAGGATTCTGGCACAGGGATGGGCAGAGATGAGGATTCTGGCACAGGGACGGGCACAGACAAGGATCCTGGCACGGGGATGGGCACAGGGATGGGCACAGACACAGATCCTGGCACAGGGATGGGCACAAACAGATTCTGGCACAGGGATGGGCACAAACAGATTCTGGCACAGGGATGGGCACAGGGATGGATACTGGCACAGATGAGGATCCTGGCACAGGGATGGGAACAGGGACGGGCACAGACACAGATCCTGGCACAGGGATGGGCACAGACAAGGATCATGGCACAGGGATGGGCACAGACACAGATCCTGGCACAGGGATGGGCACAGACAAGGATCATGGCACAGGGATGGGCACAGACACAGATCCTGGCACAGGGGATGCAAATGAACACCACGAGACAGGCACCAACGTCATGTTCCCTCCCCCAGTGACAGGAACTGGGAGGTCAAGGAGACCCAGCCCTGCCGCCACCCTGCAGGGCCCTCTCCCAGGGACCCTCTCCCAAGGGCTCTGCTGAGGGCCTGTCCTGCTCAGAAGCCCAATGTCCAAACCCATCATCTCCCAAGGCTTTGCAGTGAGGGATTCACTGCCAGTAAATCCCCAGGGGGTTTGGGGGCTGCAGGTTTGGGGGTTTGGGCTGGCAGGGACAGGAGTGCCCAGCCACAGGGCTTGGGCACAGGGTCCTCACCCAGCAATTAATGTTCTCCCCCTTGGGAATTGCCCCCAAGCTGTGGTTGCAGCCCCCCCCCCCCTCATGCTTGCTGTGTCCAGCGGGATGTTCTGTAGGTTTCAGTGCAGCTCCAGGTGCTCCGGGCAAACACAGAAACAACCCTGGGCACAGCCCTCCAGGTGTGCTTTGGACACCACCCGGATGTTTTTATAACTTGTGTTGTAAACCACAGGAACAAGAGCAAATGTGACCAAGGAATCAACACAGGGAAGCAGCAAACAGGGCAGGGAGAGGACACGAGAAGGGAAAGAGGAGCTGCTGTGCCCTGGCAGGAGAAAGAGCCACCAAAGGCTGTCCCGTCCCTGCTCAGAGGGTCCAGCCCCACCAGCCCCTGGCACGTGAGCCCCACAGTACCCAAAGTGCTTCATTCCCAACACACCACACTAAGCCCAGCTCTGAAACTTGCGGGGGACAGAGACAGAGAAAATCCACCCCAGGATCCCTGACCTGAGAGCCCAGAACTGCCCCAGCACAGGTAGAGTGTGGAGACACAGCCCCTCAGCCCCGTGGGTGCGGGACCACGGGAAGGAATTCCATATAAAATGAACTAAAGCCGAGGGCACCCCTTCCATATAATTGCATGGAGACGGGTCTGGATCCATCTGTAGGTGACAGATAAGGGAACCAGAGATGAATTCCAGTCAGTTTTCCTGGGATCTCCTACCAGCACACCTGGAGGTGCCCACCTGGAGGTGCCCACCTGTGCTGGGCTGCACGGAGGGCCAACAAGGAAAGCAACAGAATCCCCTCAAACCCCAGGAATTGGTCCCAGCTGATGTGATTTAATGAGGAACAGGCCACAGAGCAGTTTAATATCCTAAATGAGAGGAATTTTAAAACTTGTGACCCAAACCCACCTAAAACTTGTGTAAAATGTTTTTCACAATCTCGAGGATGTTCTGATAAGGACCAGAGAAGTGAACGACACGTGGTTGGTTTGGGCAGCAGCGCCATTACAGTGAGTGGGAAGGGGAAACAAAGATCCCTGACAGGTCAGTCAGTCCCCGAGGAGCCTCGTCTGCCTCTTTTACGGGGTGTGAAAAGATCCCAGGGCTGGGCTGTGGCCTGACAAATTCGGGCTAAAAATAACCCGGGCCCGGTGAAAACAATGAGGTGAGGGACGGTCACACATCCTGTAGGAGCACCGGGCGCTTCCCAACCCTGGGCCTGGGGCAAACCGGGCTCCTGGGAGGGGGTCTGGGGCAAACCGGGCTCCTGGGAGGGGGCCCTTTGGCTCCTCCTGTCTCCACCGCCCCCAAAGTGACTCAATGTCTCTGCCCTGTGAAATGGCTCCTGTGCCGCCGAGTGGAACCAAACTTCAATCTGATCTCGGCAGGAAAAGATGAGAGATGAAAAGATTAAAGCTCTTGATTTGCCTCTGAGCAAGTCAAAGCCAAGAGAAAAACCTGATTTTCCCCGAGGTTCAGTCACCAACTCTGATTTTCCTGCATGGATGGAACTGCCCGTTTCAAACTCTTGCTTAAAAAATAATATCCGAGGAACTCTGGGATCAGTTTCTAATCCTGCAGCAAAGCTGCTGCTGCCTCCCCTGAGCGAGCGGGGGGATCTCGGCAGACCAAGGAGCGCTGCAGCTCCTGCTCTCTGCTGGCACTTCCCTGCACCACCTGGAAAACTTCGTGTTCCGGGGAAAAGCAACCGGTGCCGGCACTTCATCGTTAAAATCCTGCCCTGCCAGTTAAAGAATAAAACAGCACCTCAGAAAATGTGTCAAACCCGGGCAGTTTCACTTTCCAAAGGCCATTCAACAGCCACCTCTGCCTCTAGGCCCAGCCAAATGAACGCTCTGCTTCCAGGGGAAACACGGGAAAACACGGGGGAAGTGCCTGCTGGGCCAGCTGAGGACAACAACAGCTCCAGGAGCTCCAGAGCAAAGGGCCAAGAAATGCCGGAGGCCACACTGAGCTGTGTGAGGGCAGGGAAGGAGCCCCTCGGACCTGCCCTGGGAAGGGACGCGGAGCAGGGACACAAACCCTGCTCTGCACGTTTGGGGTTCCAACCTGTTATTGCCCTGCAGGTTTGCAGATCCCGAGCAGGGCTGGGAACCCCGGGGTGCCCAAAGGCCCCTGTCCAGCAGGGACAGCCCGGCTGGGCGTTTGCTGGAGCCTCCCTGGCAGTCCAGCCCAGCCCAGCCCGGCCCGGCACTGAACCCCCCGCGCTGCCCCTGCTGCTGCTGCAGGGCCTCCAAAAATAACTGCGCCGCAAATTCCTGGGAGGCACAAACCTGGCTTCAGAGAGCGCTGCAGAGATCCAGTTTCCTTAGCGGAGCACACGGGATGGGAACCGGCCCGAGCGCTTCGGAGCGCACGGAGAGGACACAGAGCCCCTTCCCAAACCCAGCGAGTCCCAGAGCCCATCCCGGAGCAATCCCTGCCAGGGATCCCAGACCGGGGTCCCTCCCCATCACTCCGCTGACGCGGCGGCTCCAGGGGCTGCTCCCGGTTCTGTTCCCACCGCCCAGCTTCGCTCACAGCCCTTCCTGGGCCCTTTCATCAAACACCTTCCCCGGCGCCCAAAATCCCTCCGGGAGCTCCGGACCGGCCCCGCTCCCACCCCAGCCTGGAGAGCCGCTCCCTCGCCCGACACAGCACCGAAGGAAGGATCGGGAAACGCTCAGCGCCTTTTCCCTGCCCTGACACCCCGGGGGGACCCTGCGGATGGGGCGGGCTCGGTGCCCCCGGGGCTCAGCAGCACGTGGGGCTCCGTGTGGCGGCTGCCCGGCGGCTGCTCCCGCTCTCAGAGTCCCTCCCAGGACCGATCCCGGTCCCGGGAGCTGCTCCCGCTCCCAGAGTCCCTTCCAGGACCGATCCCAGGAGCTGCTCCCGGTCCCAGAATCCGCCTCAGAGCCCCTCCTGGCTCCAGGAGCTGCTCCCCCGTCCCAGAGTCCCTTCCAGGACCGATCCCGGTCCCGGGAACCGCTCCCGCTGCCCGAATCCGTCCCAGAACCCCTCCTGGCCCCGGGACCCGCTCCCCCTTCCCGAATCCCTCCCAAGACCCTTCCTGGCACCAGGAACTGCTCCCCATCCTAGAATCCCTCCCAGGACTACTTCGGGCCCCGGGAACTGCTCCCCCTTCCAGACTCCCTTCCAGAATCCCTCCCGGTCTCGAAAACTGCTCCCCTTTCCAGAATCCCTCCCAGGACTACTTCGGGCCCCGGGAGCTGCTCCCGCTCCCAGATTCCCTTCCAGGACCCCTCCCGGCTCCGGGAGCTGCTCCCCCTCCCAGGGCCCCTCCCGGCCGCCCCCCCTCCAGGCCCCGCTCGGGGCTATCCCGGTGCGGGACCCCCGGGGGCTCCTGTCCCCCTCCCAAAGTTCTCAGCAGGATTTCTGGCTCGGGCTGCAGCGCTGACCTCGGGCAGTGTCACAAGGACAGTCCCGGAGGTGGCCCCGGCTCCGTGGGGACATCCCCAGGGTCCCTGGGGCTGGGCGCTCCCGTCCTGGTTGTTTTGGGGCCGAGGGGATGGGGACCAGCCGGGAGTCAGGGCGGGCTCCGCAGGTGGGAACGGGCCCGTGTGCGCTGCGGGGACACAGCCCGGGGGAGACACAGCTCGGGAATGTCCCACACCTGGAGTGTCCCCAAACATCCCCAGCGGGATGTGGGAGCGACCCCTGCCAGGGGCAGAGGGCGAACAGGGACACACCGCGAACACCCCGAACCGTCCTGACCGGACCGGGACCAGTCCGAGAGCCCGAAGGAGCCGGACAGGGGAGCTGGGGCGGCAGCGGGATCACCGAGGGGCTACCCGGGCCGTGCCCGAGCCCCGAGCGGCCCCAACCCGAGCCGGGGGCAGGCCGGGGGGCCCGGTGGGTGCCAGAGCCCCGAGTCGCCCCAGCCCGGGGGTTGTCGAGGGCCCGGCGGGTGTCAGAGCCGGGGGACAGACCGGGGGTCCCATCAGGGCCGGGCCCGAGCCCCGAGCGGTCCCGAGCGGGGGGAACAGGCCGGGGGTCCCGGTGGGTGCCAGAGCCGGGGACAGACTAGGGGTCCCGGCGGGTGCCCGAACCCAAACCCGAACCGCCCCAACCCGGGGCCAGGCCGGGGATCCCGGTGGGTGCCCGAACCCAAACCCGAACCGCCCGGAGCCAGGCCGGGGGTGCCGCGGGGCTCACCTGCGATGGCCGTGTCGTCCAGGTGCGCGCCGGGGGCTCTCTCGGCGCCGGCGGGCGGCACTGGCAGCAGCAGCAGCAGCAGCAGCAGCACCGGCGGAGCGAGCCCGCCCAGCGCCCGCTCGGCCCGGCCCGGCCGCCGCTCCATGGCCGCCTCAGCGGCGCCCCGACATCGGCAGCGACAGCGGCGCGGGCCGGCCCCTGCGGGGGGCACGCTGATCGCGGGGGGCCCGGCTATCCCCGTGGTCCCGCCTGTCGCGCCGATCCCGGCGATATCCCACCGATATCCCGGCGATATCCGGCGATTCCGGCACCGCCGCCACGCACCGGGCACGGCACAGCCCCCCCGCCCGCAGTGGTATCTTCCGGGACAGCCCCCACCCCCCCGCGGGCCGCGGTGGTACCTCCCGGGACAGCCCCGACCCGCCCCGCACACACAGTGGTCTCTCCCCGGGGTAGCCCCGTCGCCACGCGCCTCTCCAGCAGGATGGCCCCGCTCGCTCCGCTGCGGTAACACCTCCTCCCGCTCCCCGCAGCCCTCCCGCAGCCTTTCCGCAGCGGGGCCCCGCTCTGTGTGCGCTGGGACAGATCCGCGCTCTCCTCCTCCCCCCCCTCCGCACGAGGCGCAGTGGTCTCGCCCCCCCCGCTGCGCCCCCGCCGCTGACGTCACAGCGCGCGCGCTGACAGGGGGCGGGGTCAAGGGCACCACACCCATCTAGGGGCGGGGCGAATGGGGAAGGGGCGTGGTCATCAGTGTGGGGACACGCCCACCAACACCGCCCGCGCGCGCCACGCTGGGGGACAGCGCCCCCTGGCGGAGGAGGGGACACCGAGAGCTGAGCGGGGACAGGAGGGGACAGGACGGGGGGGACAGGACAGCAGGGACAGGAGGGACAGGATAGGGGGGACAGGGGCGGACAGGACGGGGAGGACAGGACAGAGGGGACAGGAGGGGACAGGTCGGGGGGACAGGACAGGAGGGGACAGGACAGGGGGAACAGCAGGGGACAGGACAGAGAGGACAGGACAGGGGGGACAGGAGGGGAGAGGACGGGGGGACAGGACAGGGGGGACAGGATAGAGGGGACAGGACAGGGGGGGACAGGGGGCACAGGACAGGGGGGGACAGGACAGGGGGGACAGAACAGAGGGGGTCAGGACAGGGGGAGACAGAGGGGACAGGACAGGGGGGACAGAGGGGACAGGACGGGGGGGACAGGACAGGGAGACAGGACAGGGTGGGACAGAGGGGACAGGACAGGAGGGGACAGGACATGGGGACAGGACAGGGGGGACAGGACAGGAGGGGACAGGACGAGGGGGTCAGGACAGGGGGAACAGGACAGGAGGGGACAGGACGAGGGGGACAGGACAGAGGGGACCAGACAGAGGGGACAGGAGGGGACAGAAGGGACAGGCTCAGGTGGGGCCAGAATGGAGGACCCTGGCCCACCTCAAGCCCCAGGGACACCTGGCACGGCCCAGTGCCCTGGCACCTCAGAGCACCCCGGATTGTCACAGCACCCCTGACTGTCCCAGCACCCCACCCCTCAGTGCCCCCCACCCCTCAGTGCCCCCCACCCCTCAGTGCCCCCACCCCTCAGGCCAGCCCAGCTCACTGGCTGAGGTTGTTTTGGTGTCCCACCTGTGGCCGCTCACTCCCAGTGGGGACAGGGACACTGTGACACCTCCCAGGAGTGGTGACACCTCCAGGGCCACACGCTGCTGGTGCCATGGCTGGGCTGGTGCCACCAGTGCCTGGAGCCCACCAGCCCACGGGGGGACACAGGGAGGTCCCATCCCGTCCCCCTCTGGCCTGGCTGCTCCGGTCAGTGCCACCAGCCCTGTCCCCAGGGAGGGCGCCTGTCACCAGCCCGGTGCCCAGGATGGGGGGCCCAGGCTGGCACCCCATGGGGACCCCGGGCCATGGCAGTGCCCAGACTGGGACGTGGGGCTGGGGATCTGCAGAGCGAGGGGTCCCCAGTCAGGCCCCAGTGCTGGCCCACCTTGCTGGGTGCAGGCGGGGGTCCCACACCTGCAGACACCCCCGGGGTGAGGGTGCGGACAGGCCACTCACTGCCCAAGGTGAGTGTCCCCCTGCCTGTCCCCCAGCCCCGGGTGACCCCCTGAGCCCCTCCTGCCCCAGGGACCCCCATGGGTGCTGTGGGTGGGGGCCTGGCCCCTGCAGGGACCCCCAGAGCCCCAGGGGCTCCTCTGGCCCTGACCCGGCAGGACAAGGCCCTGCTCTGTCCCCACTGCAGCCCCAAGGCCCCCCTGTGTCTCCTTGGGGTGCAGCAGGGTGGCCCCAGGGCCCCCCCTGGGCAGCTGGGCCCCTCTGTGCCCCCATCCCATCCTCACCCAGACCCCCAGGCAGCCCAAGGGCAGGGGGTGCCACCCCCCCACACCCCCCCCGTGTCCCCAGGGAGGTCCCTCCTCAGCCCCTTTTAGCCCCCCAGCTCTGCCCCCGGGCTGGCAGTGGGGACCCAGCGTGTCGCTGTCCCCAGGGATGGGGGGTCGGGGAGGGGCAGGGTGGGGGGCAGCGGTGGGGGCAGAGATTGGAGTCACAGGTGGGGTCGGGGTGGATGGCAGGGAGGGGCTCAGGCAGCCGGGAGAGGGTCCCTGCCCCCAGCCCGGCCCCGGGGGCTGCTCGGGGGGATCCCGGGGGTTGCGGGGGTCCCGCACGGGGGTCCCGCCCCAAACCCTGGGCAGCCTCAGCCCAGGGTCCCCGGCCCGGGGGCGGCCCGAGTGGTCAGGGGGGCTGCGCGGGGACAGCCCGGGGAGCGCGGGGGCTGCTGTGTCCCGGGACAGCCCGGGGGTCGCGGGGGCTGCGCGGGGACAGCCCGGGGGTCGCGGGGGCTGCGCCGCCCGGGCCGGGCCGAGGAAGGAAGCAGCGGGAGGGGAGGCGGGCGCGGCGGGCGCGGCGGGGGAAGTTTCTCCGCGGGACCGCCCGGAGCGGCGGGAGGAGGCGGCCGCAGACTTCCTCCTCCTCCTCCTCCTCCTCTTCATCCTCCTGCTGCTCGTCCTCGCCCTGCTCCTCCCGCCGCTGCCCCGGCCCCGCCGCGCCATGTCCCGGGGTGAGTGCGGGCTCGGGGGTCGAGGGGACACGGGGAGGGCCGGGGGGTCCCGGGAGGAGCCGCCCGTCGGGGCCGGGGCGGGGGCGGCGGGACCGCCCGGAACGGGATTGCCGGGGATAACGGGACTGTCGGGGATAGCCGGGATTGTCGGCGATAACGGGATGGGCGGGATAATGGGATGGGCGGCGGTATCGGGTGTCCGGGATAGCGGGACTGTCGGGGATAGCGGGACGGCCGGCGATATCAGGGCTGCCGAGACTGCCGGGGTTCAGGGGCAACGGGGCTCCCAAGGCTCCCGGGGCTCCGGCGATAACGGGGCTGCCGGGGATAAAAGGGGTCCGGGAGTAGCGGGGTCGGGGGTGCCGGCGGAGCCGAGTTCCAGGCGGGAGCGGGGTCGGCAATGCCCGGGCGGAGGGGACGGAACCGGCCCGGCCCGACTCCCCGGCGGGGCCACTGCGGCCACTGAGCCCACCGGCCCGATCACCCGCGCCCCCCGTGCCCCCCGCGCCCCCGGCCCCGCAGCCGCAGCCGCACCCGCACTCGGCCCGGCGCTGCGGGGGCTGCGCTGCACAGGGTGGGCTGCACAGAGGGGCTGCACGGGGGGAGTGCACGGGGGGGGGACTGCACAGAGGGGCACTCACTGCACAAAGGGGCACAGCTCCGCCCGCTGAGTCCCCAAGCCCGCACCGAGCCCCGGCGGTGACCCCACTGACCCCCCAATGCACTGACCCCCACTGATCCCCCACTGCAGTGGCCCCCAATGCACTGACCCCCCACAGTGACTCCACTGCACTGACCCCCCTGACCTCCCTGCTCTGACCCCCACTGACCCTCCTTGCACTGACCCCCACCACTGACCCCCTGCCCCACTGCCCTGCACATACATCTCACACACACACCCCTCGCACAGACACGTCTCACACACAGACATGTCACACGTGCACCTCTCACACACACATACATGTCACACACACATACATGTCACACACACACACATGTGTGTCTCACACACACTCACTCACTCAGCACTGCACACACACACACATCACACACTCACACACACACTCAGCACTGCACACACGTCACCTGCACCTGTGCAGCACCCACAGCCCAGCTGGGGCCATCCCTGGGGGAGGCAGGTGCCTGTGGTGGGTGCTTGCCGTGGGGCCAGCCCTGGGGCCACCCCTGGTGTCTCTGTGGTCCCCCACAGGCGGGCACTGAGTCACAGTCCCACTCAGAGCAGGGACACCTGTAGGACCCCGAGAGCTTCCAGGGGATGTCCCCCCAGAGGAGGCTTTGGGATGGATGGGTGGGCCAGGCCCGCTGTGCTCCCTGCCCTGTGCGTGGGGGAAGGAGAAGCCGGTGGCCCTGTGGCCCCAGTGATCCTTGCAGCCCTGATGGTCCCTGCAGCCCCGGGAGGAGTGCAGGGGGTGTATGGGCTGGGCTGGGCTGGGAAGGGGCCAGGCTGGGATCTCAGGGCATCAGGAGCATCCTGGATAATCCTGGTGGTGCAGGGGGTGTGCCCAGCAGGGGCAGGTGTGGGCTGTGCCCTGCATGTGGTCTGGCTGTGCCATGGAGAGGTGCTGGTGCTGCTTGCTTGGCACCAGGCCCTGCCTGTGGCTCCATTGTCACTGGGAGTGATGCCAGGCTCTGCTCTCAGCCTGAGGCCAGGGAGCCTGCCTGGACCCATCCTCCATCCATCCATCCTCCCTCCCATCCATCCATCCATCCATCCATCCATCCATCCATCCATCCATCCA
>JAJPCS010000231.1:141750-155923 GCA_021164005.1 Willisornis vidua nigrigula
ACAGGGTGGGCTCCAGGGGCTGGCAGGGCTTTGCCAAGGTGGGCATCGGGCACAGGGTGGGCTCAGTGACCTCGGAGATCTTTCCCAACCTCAGTGCCAGTGTGATGGCACCATCCCCAGCCCCCTCCCTGCAGGCAGCCCCTGCCCACCCCTCACCTCCGGGGCCACAGTACCAGTTGTGGTGGAAATACACACACACGGCAAACGCGAACGTGATGAAGGTGAAGAAGAAGAGCAGCTGCTTCCACTTGTATGACTTGCGTTCCTGGAAGAGGCCGAGAGCTGGGTCAGTGCCCTCCTGGGACTCCCCAGCCCTCCAGACCATGGAGATGGCAGCACAGCCATCCCCATCCCCATCCCCATCCCATGCCCAACCCCAAGGAAGCTCTGCCCTGGCCCTGCAAACCCTGAGTGGTCTCTCTGCCCCTGGCCCAGAGGGGCCCATGAGCTGCTCTGTGCCCTTGGCAGGGCTGTGCCCTGGGGCACACGGGGGGATCACAGAGCCATGGGGGTCCCACCAAACGTGGGGAACCCTGGGGCAGGAGCCCCTGGCAGTGCTGGGGCACACGGGGGGCTCCCCCAGGACGGGCCAACGGCAGCAGACCCCATGGCTGCAGGTGGCCCCGGCTCCCCAGCATGAGGAACTCACCGGGTGCTGCACCCCCTCACCCACAACTGCACCAGAGAGGAGGAAACCACATGAAGGGGAGGCAGCTGGGGCGGCAGAGGCGCTGCCCGACCTGCCCTGGCGCTGGAGGGGCCCCATCCTGCCCCCAGCACCGCCTCTAAAGGCAGGGCAGAGCACAGGGGTGCTGCCAGCACCCCCCACATCCCCAGCTCACTGATCCTGTGCCAGCAGAGTTCAGCCCTCCACAAAGGGGGCGGCCCAGGGGCCAGGCCTGCTCCTCATGATGGGCTCCCCCAAACCATCACCCTGTGCCTGGGCTGCCCAGCACCCCCCAAAGCTGTGGGGCTGTGGGGGCAGCAGCCCCTGGAAGCCAAGGTGGGTATGGACTCCAGCCCCCCTTTGTTGTCTCTCTCCCATCACACTGAGGGTCGTGAATAAGGAGACCCACAGCCCTTGGGCACACAGGGAGCCCTGGGGCAGAGGAACCATGGCTGGACCCCCAGGAGGAGGCAGGGGAGCCCCAGGGCAGGGGGGCTGCAAGGGGGGCTCAGCCCCACACAGCAGGTTGGGGACGGCACAGACAGCCTGGGCTGCCATGGGTGGGAGGGGAATTTCCCCCCATTTGACGCTTCGCCCAAGACAGAAATTCCATTTCGACGGAGTGCTGAGAGTGAGGGAAATTTCAATTGCCCCATCACTGTTTCCATCAGCCCCAGAACGTGCCGGGGCCTCACCCGGGAGGAAAATCCAGAGAGGAAAACCCAGAGAGGAAGGACGGGCACCTTCCCCCTGAGGGGACACGCTGGTGACGCCACCCCGAGGGGCCCGGGCAGGTGCTGGTGACACCACTGCCACCCTGAGGGGCCCAGGCAGGTCCTCCAAACTCAGACAGAAAAGGGTGCCCGTGCCCAGCGCTGCTGGCACCCTGTGGATGTGGTGGCCACTGTGACGGCATGGGGTGGGACTGAGGAGGGTGGCAGCCCGGGGTGACACAGGCGGAGCAGCAGGGCTGGCACAGGGGGATGGCACACACAGACCAGAAGGGCTGTCATGCAGAGTGACACACAGAGCAGCAGGGCTGGCATGGGGGATGACACCCATGGAGCAGCAGGGCTGGCACAGGGGGTGACACACAGAGCAGCAGGGCTGGCATGGGGGGTGACACATACAGAGCAGCAGGGCTGGCATGGGGGGTGACACCCATGGAGCAGCAGGGCTGGCACAGGGGGTGACACCCTCAGAGCAGCAGGGCTGGCATGGCAGTTTCACAGCGGAAACGCAGCTCACAAACACCACTCGCTCCCGTCCTACGGCAGCACCAACGGCTGCACAGAAAGCCCAGCATGGCCCCAGCTGCACCCACAGCCCTCACCTGGCAGTCAACGGCAGCCGAACCTCCCAGGATCATGGATAGCTTGGCTTGGGAAGGACCCCAAAGCCCACCCAGTGCCACCCCTGCCATGGCAGGGACACCTCCCACCAGCCCAGGCTGCTCCAAGCCCTGTCCAACCTGGCTGGGACACTCCCAGGGATGGGGCAGCCACAGCTGCTCTGCCCACCCTGTGCCAGGGCCTGCCCACCCTCCCAGCCAGCAATTCCTGCCCAACATCCCATCTAACTGCCCCCTCCAGCCTGAGGCCGTTCCCCCCTGTCCTGTCCCTCCAGGCCCTGGGAAATGGTCTCTGTCCACACTTCCTGACAGTTCCCTTCCGGTACTGGAAGGCCACAATTAGGTTTCCCCAGAGCCTTCCCTTTTCCAGGCTGAACGATCCCAGTTCTCTCATCCTTTCCTCACACCAGAGGGGCCCCATCCCTTCAATCCTGGTGGCCTCCTCTGCACCACAGCTGGGCACACCCCAGGGAGCACCACCAGGGGACAAGAGTGGGGCATCCCCACAAAGTAGGGCCATGGGAAGCAGGGACAGGGCCTGGCACTGCCTGAGTCCTGAGTGGTGTGGTGGGTGCAGCTCACACCACTGGGCAATGGGCAGTTCCCTCCATCCAGGAGCTCCTGGAGCTCCCACCACACTGCCCCAGTGCAGGCAGGCCTGTTCCTGCCTCCTCCTCCTTCTCCTCCTCCTGCAGCAGGGAGGGGGTGACACTCCAGCTCCCTCTTTCCCAATGCTCCCCCTGCTGTGCCCGGTGTCCTGCCCGTGCTCCTGCAGGGACAGTCCCCAAGGTGCCCCATTTCAAGCCAGCAGCTGCTGAGAAACCTCTGCTTGCCCCTGGGGACCCTGCCCCAGTGTGACCCCTCAGGGCACTGCTGAGCCCTGGCATTAGGGATTAACACCTAATTATCCACAGGATAATCCTCGGCCCAGACTGGGAGAGGGGGAGCACAGAGGGCACCTAGAGGGGCAGGGTCGGGGTGCTCACTCCTCCAGAGACACCTCAGGGTCCTGCAGCAGGACCACGGGCAGGAGCACCCAGGTCAGTGCCCTGGAGAGGAGCTGGACCCAACGTCTCCACAGTCCAGACGCCTGCAAGGAAAAAGGGGGATAAGGAAACCCCAAAGACAGGGTGCTCCAAGCTGAGCTGATGCCAGGCTGCCCCTGTGCCCTGGCTGGCACAGCTCCATGGCCAACCCTGGCTTCACAACTTCCTCCTGGCATGGCAGACCGGGGCACTCGTGTCCCCTGTGAGTCCCCCTGACTTCACCCCCCCCAGCCCTCCACAGCTGGACGTGTGTCCAGTCCAGAGAACCACAGTGAAATTCTAGTTAGTGCCCAGCTGGGAGCTGAGGCACCTTCCTTGGGCACCAAGGGGGGTCAGGGGCAGGAGAGCAGACAGTGGGGAAGTGGGGAGAGTGGCTGCACCCCCCGTCCAGGGGGACAGCCTGGGGTGCTGCCCTGGACCCCTGGGAGGCACTGGGGGGTCTCCTTCCCCCACCCTTGGGAGCTCCCAGCCCTGCACACCCAGTCTGAGGGCTCAGGGGTGGCCTCTGGGAGCCACCACCATCCAGTGCCCCTGCAGAGGGACATGAGGGACCCTCTGGAGTTCATCCCCCAGTTCCTGGTGGGGACAGGAGTGACAACATTAACTCAAAGGGCTGCAGCTCGCTCTGCAGGGACCTCCCAAGCGCTGGGAGATCTCTGAGTCCCTGCAGGAAGCCAAAGTGTGCAGTCACCGAGCTCAGATATTTATAGAGGGCTCGCCTGTACTGTGGCTGTGGCGCTGGGGGGAAACCACGCGTGGCCCGAGGTGGCTGCGGCCCCGGCTCACACGGCTGGGGTCCCTGCACACACACCTGGGGTCCCTGTCCTCACGGCTGGGGTCCCTGTGCACACGGCTGGGGTCCCTGCGCTCACACCTGGGGTCCCTGGGCACACGGCTGGGGTCCCTGGACACACGGCTGGGGTCCCTGGGCACACAGCTGCGGCCCCAGCTCACATGGCAGGGCCAGGGGCGGGGGCACGCAGAGGCTGCACCACACACAGGGTCTGCACCCCACGGGCACCTCTGCCCCCACACAGCTGCACAAGGTGTGCCCAGGTCCTGCAGCTGGGCCGGGCTCAGCCCTGCAGAGAGGGATGGCAGGAGCCTGGGTTGCTGAGGGACCGACCAGAGAGGGCACAGAAGGACCCAGCTCCACCGGTGAAATACTGGGCTGGGTTGGGAGGGACCCCAAAGCCCACCCAGTGCCACCCCTGCCATGGGCAGGGACACTTCCCACCAGCCCAGGGTGCTCCAAGCCCTGTCCAACCTGGCCTGGGACACTCCCAGGGATGGGGCAGCCACAGCTGCTCTGCCCAACCTGTGCCAGGGCCTGCCCACCCTCACAGCCAGCAATTCCTTCCCAATATCCCACCTATCCCTGCCCTCCTTCAGTTTGAAGCCATTCTCTGTGTCCTGTCCCTCCATGCCTTGTCCCCAGTCCCTCTCCAGCTCTCCTGGAGCCCCTTTGGGCACTGGAAGGGGCTCTCAGGTCTGCCTGGATCCTTCCCTTCTCCAGGTGACCTCCCCCAGCTCTCCCAGACTGTTCCAGCACAGAGGGGCTCCAGCCCTGGAGCATCTCCATGGCCTCCCCTGATGGGCCTGAGCCCACACACACAGTGGTGTCTCTGCTGGTGCCACCAGCCCTGGGCCAGGCAGGAAACGTGTTTGCAAACAAGAAGTGAAACTGCTCTGCTCTGCTGTCCCTCTCCGAGGGAAGGAGGGTTCTAAGGGAGATCAGCTGGCCCGGAAAAACAGCAGAGCCGCGGGGCAGGGACAGCAGGGCAGGACGGGCAGAGCTGCGGGGCAGGATGGGCAGAGCTGCGGGGCAGGGATGGCAGAGCTGCGGGACAGGGACGGGCAGAGCTGCGGGACAGGGACGGGCAGAGCTGCGGGACAGGGACAGCAGGGCAGGACCAGCAGAGCCGCAGGGCAGGACCAGGACCAGCAGAGCTGATGGGCAGGGTGGGCAGAGCTGCAGGGAAGGACCAGCGGAGCCGTAGGGCAGGGTGGGCAGAGCTGCGGAGCGGGGCAGGACCAGCATAGCCGCAGGGCAGGGTGGGCACTGCCACCCCCAAGGACAGAGGGCTGTGCTCAGCCACAGCTGGAGGCTCCTGGGCTCCATCTCCCTCCCCACCAGGAGCTCCCCCTCTGCTTTGCCCCTGTCCCTCGTCCTCTCCTGCCTTCTCTTTTCTCCCCTCCTGCAGAGCTTTGTTTCCTCTCCCACCACTTGCACCCTGCACCGGAGGCTCTCGGTACTTCCCCATCACGCCCCAGTTCCTCCCCTCCTTCCTGCCCTCCCAGAACACCAGTTGCGACAGAGCCCTGAGGGACGAGAAGCTTTTGCAACACCAATTCCTGTCCCTCACACGCTGAAACTCTGGCACTCCTGGGGAGCTTCACCCCTTCTGACTGCACTAAAAGTGGTGCCAGGGCTGGGGAGGACAGAGCCCTCTACTCCTGACAGACCCAGCCCTCCAGCTCTTCTCATGGCGTTTGGCCTGGAGACTGTCCCAGCTTTGGCCTTGGAGATCCTGAGCCCTGTGGGGACCCTTAGTGCCTCCTCTGCTGAAGGATGGGACCCGTGGGACATGATTTGTCCCCCCACCCATCGCCTCCTGCCCCTCCAGGGCTGGGGGTGAAGATGAACAAAAGATGAACAAAAAGTCACCACAAGGGACACAAACAGAGGCAGAATCTGTCCCCAGGGTGCTGTGACCCACAGACAGGGGCAGAGGGCACATCAGCAGAGTGACAAGGTGACACCTGGCAGACAGACACACCCAACCCGGGAGCTGTGTCATCCCGCAGCACCCTCCCCTCCCCTGCCTCCTCTTCCTCCTTGCTCAGCCCTCACATCACACCCAAGGCAGCAGCTCCATCCTGTGGCCCCGCACGGAGCTGGCACAGGGACACCGCACCCTGGTGGCCTCAGTCAGGGCTGGCCCCCGATGGCCTCAGGTCAGGGCTGGTACCCGAGGGCTCCTCAGTTCTAGGGGAGACTCCCCACTTTAGGGGGACCACACCCTGCCGAGGGCTGTACCAGACGGGAGGGGGAAGCCGGGTGGTGGCACCTGCTGGCTGGTGGCATTGGGCCAGGTGGTAGCACCAGGCAGGTGGTGGCATGTTCAGTCAAGGTGTCACCACGTCCCACTCCCTTCCACCCAGGGACGAGCAGATTCCTCTGCTCCTCGGTAATGGAATCACAGAAACATCGAGGGTGGAAAATCTCTCTGAAGTCCAACCATTCCCCAGCACTGCCAAGGCTACTCTGACCCATGTCCCCAAGTGCCCCATCCACAGGTTTGTTAAAGTCCTCCAGGGATGTGACTCCACCACTGCCCTGGGCAGCTGTGCCAGGGCTGGACAGCCCTTTCCAGGAGGGAATCCTCCCAATATGCCCCTGCCCCTCCCCTGGCCCAGCCTGAGGCCGTGCCCTCTGCTCCTGTCCCTGTGCCCTGGGGCACAGCCCGACCCCCTGTCCTGGCTCCCCCCTCCTGGCAGGGATTGCAGAGTCAGAAGGTGCCCCCTGAGCCTCCTTTGCTCCAGCTGAGCCCCACCAGCTCCCTCAGCCCCTGCCCAGCCCCTGCCCAGCCCCCTGGGCACCCTCCAGCCCCTCAGTGTCTCCCTCCCAGGGAGGGGCCCAAAGCTGACCCCAGGATTTGGGGGTCTCACCCATGCACAGGGCAGGGGAGATGATCCAGCCCAGGCAGGGGCAGGGCAGTGCTGGGGATGAGATCCAAGGCTTTGGAGACTTCACCAAAGAAACAAAGACGGGCCAAAAAGAATGACATAAATAAAGGAAGCTGTGGGGAAGCTGCCAAGGAATGACTGAGCTCCTGATGTTCCCACAGCACTTCCCAGTGAGCTAGGGGAACCCCAGCATCTCCCAAAGCCCCTTTCCTAGGGAACCTTGCAGCCAAACAGCTGCTGGAAGCTTCTTTTCCAGGGCTCTGGAATGAGGCAGCCCAGGGACAGGCCCAGTGAATTGGTGAAAGGGGAGGAGCAGCAGCCCCGGGGCAGAGCAGAGCCCTCCCTGGGCTCATCCTGCTGGGACACAGGGGGCTCAGCAGACCCTGAGCACAGCACCCCTGCACCCCACACACAGTCCCTCTGCACAGGCCTGCCCCAGCCCTGCCAGTTCCCTGCCCTGCCAGCTGCCCTGCCACCAACCGAGTCCTTACCAGCTCCCCAGCCCTGCCACCAACACAGCCCTTACCAGCTCCCCAGTCCTGGATGTCCTGCCCTGTCCTGTCCTGCCCAGGACAAACCTGGGTGCCCTGCCCTGCCCAGGACAAACCTGGCTGTCCTGCCCACGGCTGCACCAGTGCCCACAGCCCAGGACTTGTGCCACACACCAGCACAGCACAGAAGATGCCTCCAGGCAGTGCATCCAGGGAGCCCTGGCTGGACCCTCTGCCAGACCCGCTGCCCACCTGGCCCACCCTGCACCCCCTGGCCCCCTCCCCAGGACAAGGGCCAGAGCCAGCCTGCTCCACACAGCCATTCCAGAGGAAAGGAAGAACAACTCCTGCTGCTCCCAGCTGGCAGGACCAGCAATTCCCAGCACAGGGGAGGCAACATCAGTTTGGAAACAGGTATGGAGAGGGGATCAGCAATTCTGACCCACTGGATGCTCATGGTGAGTTTCCATATCAGTACTAAATGAAAACTTAATTAAATATTGGGAAGAAATTCCTGGGTGTGAGGGTGGGCAGGCCCTGGCACAGGTGCCCAGAGCAGCTGTGGCTGCCCCATCCCTGGGAGTGTCCCAGGCCAGGTTGGACAGGGCTTGGAGCAGCCTGGGCTGGTGGGAGGTGTCCCTGCCCATGGCAGGGGTGGCACTGGGTGGGCTTTGGGGTCCCTTCCACCTCAAACCATTCTGGGATTCTGTGATTCTATGATAAAACAAGGAAATGGGAAATGAAAAGATTCCTCCCTGCTTTGCTTTGGTTAACAATGGATTTTGGTGGCTGTTCCCAGTTCCACCTGCTGCTGTTGGCTCCCTTAGCACCTGCTCAGGGTCCTTTCACAGCAAGGGCAGCCCACGCCCCCCAAGGGCAGCCCAGAGCCCCCTCCCTGCACCCAGCAGTGCAGCAAAGCCCACCCAGCACAGCACCAGACCCACTCCCAGCTCCCAGCAAGAGAAGAGAAAGGAAAGTGTCTGTACCTCGGGACTTACTGTGTGTTTCTTAGTCATTCTCCAGAGGATGCAGGTGAGCAGCATGTGGCCCAGGGCCGACAAGATGAACACGATGAAGGCATGTTCATGGATTGCTGGGTCGACAAGACAACACGTTTCCTGCTCAATCCAAGCCCAGAGCACCAAGGGGACACGGGGCAGGGTCTGGGAGGGTGAGGGACTGCTCTGTGCAGGAGGTGGTCCCACTGGGAACCCCAGAGCCCAGGTGGTGCTGAGCCCCAGTGCCAGGAGCAACCAGGGGACAGGGGGTCTGTGCAGGAGGCAGGCACAGCATGGCCCCATAACCTGGCTCTGGTGCCCCCTGGAAGGGCAAAAAGGCTGCTGGAACACCCATCCCAAAGGGCCAGGAGGGTGTCCATGTGGTCCCACAGCTGTAACCTCAGGGACCTTGGGAGCAGCTCAGCATCACCAGCTGTTTGGGGATGGGGATACTGAGCACAGAGGGCAAGGGGAACAGTGAGCCAGTCCAAAACCCAGGGATGACCATCCTCTGGCCTCCTGCATTACCCAACTGTCAATTAACACCATCAGCAGCCTCACCCCCAGCACTGGGGCTGCCCTGTGCATTCCTGGACCAGCCCAGGTACAGGATCAGGCTGGGAATGCAGCTGAGCAGCAACCCAGGCCCCAAAAACCACCTGCAGTCCCTCCATCCTCAGGTGAGAGGTTTTCACAGGTGCTGCTCTGTCAGAGTTTCCCAGCCCTTTCTCCAGGAATTGAATTCCCAACCACCAGAACACCAGAAATGATTGTTCCTGTTTTCCCGTTGATCCCAGTGGGGGGGAGTCACATGAGGTGTGAGAGGTGAGATCTGAGCCATGTCCCACAGGGAGGATTAACCTGAGCCCCTTCTCATCCCAGCAGGCAGCTCAGGGCTGGAACTTTCCCCACAAACCTGGGATTAGTCTGAGATGAGGATCTGAGAAACTGGGTCAGGCTGAGCCCAGAGTGACTCTGTCCAGGCACTCTTGGCCTCCCCCTCCCAGAGCCTTGCATGAGACACAGGCAGGGCCATCCCAGGGATCATGGGGTCATCCAAACCCCAGATGAGCACTTGGATTTGTAAGAGCAGGTCCCCAGCCCAGACAGGGCAGGTCAGGCTGCAGACCCTGCCATGAGGAGACATTGGCAGGAGGGGTGGGAATGGGATAACTATCCATGGGGCACAGGGAGTGTGGGCAGGAGCTGAGCAAGGTGAGCTGGGTGGGAACATCCCAAAACCACAGACCTCCATCAGCTGGAGGTTCACACCCAGCCACCTCAGTCACTGGGCTCCACCACAGACCTCCACCCTCACCCCAAGGGCTGCAGGAGGGCCTGGGACTGTTCATGACACCACAGCCCTGAATCCCAGACAAGTTTGGGCTGGGAGGGACCCCAAAGCCCACCCAGTGCCACCCCTACCATGGGCAGGGACACCTCCCACCAGCCCAGGCTGCTCCAAGCCCTGTCCAGCCTGGCCTGGGACACTCCCAGGGATGGGGCAGCCACAGCTGCTCTGCCCACCCTGTGCCAGGGCCTGCCCACCCTCCCAGCCAGCAATTCCTTCCCAATATCCCACCCATCCCTGCTCTCTGGCAGTGGGAAGCCATTCCCCCTGTCCTGTCCTTCCATCCCTTGTCCAAAGCCCTCCTGAAGCTCCTCCCCCAGCTGGATCCAACACCCATCCCCACCAAGCAGTCCCACAGGGACAGCCCACACCCCTTTCCTGCTGACCATCCCAGCAGGGCCTTTGTTCCACTGCAACAGCACCCCCTTGCTGGCTCCTGCACTGCAGAGTTCCCATCAATCCCGGGGCCTCTCCCAGACCCCGGGAGAAAACTGCAGCTGGATATTGTCCCTGTGTATGAGGCCATGTGGGGGAAGAGCATTTCCCAGCCTGTCATGACCAGGTTTGGCACATGTTGATTCAACTTGAAAAACTATTTTCAGGACATTTTAGAGGGCTGGAGCCTCTCTGGTCTGGGACAGGCTGGGAGAGCTGGGGGGTCACCTGGAGCAGGGGAGGATCCAGGGAGACCTGAGAGCCCCTTCCAGTGCCCAAAGGGGCTCCAGGAGAGCTGGAGAGGGACTGGGGACAAGGCACGGAGGGCCAGGACAAGGGAATGGCTTCAAACTGCCAGAGGGCATGGCCAGATGGGATATTGGGAAGGAATTCCTGGCTGGGAGGGTGGGCAGGCCCTGGCACAGGGTGGGCAGAGCAGCTGTGGCTGTCCCATCCCTGGGAGTGTCCCAGGCCAGGTTGGACAGGGCTTGGAGCACCCTGGGCTGGTGAGAGGTGTCCCTGCCCATGGAATGGGATGGGCTTTAAGGTACTCCCAGCCCAGATCTGTCTGGGTTTCTGTGATTCTATGGAATTTTACTCAGAAGTTCTGGGGCAGGTTTTCCAAGGCAGCTGGAGCAGAGCCAGCTCAATCCCAGCCCCATCCCGGCAGTGGGGATGAAGGGAAGCAGGACAGGCACCACCCCAGCTCTGCTCCCCTGCCCTCAGCCCCTGCAGTGGGGCCTGGGCACACCAAGGTCTGCTCCAGGCCTGATCCCAGAGCTCAGCCCCTGGTTGGACTGAACTGTCACAGCACCCAAGAGCTTCGGGAAGCACGTAATGTTTCCACCTTCCTCTGCAAACACTGCCAGCAGCTCTGGAGGGCTCAGCTGTCTCCCCTCCCGCTGCCCAGCCCAGCCCAGCCCCACGTACCATAGTTGTCGGAGGAGGACACGTAGGTGAGGATGAGGAGGGCGCCGTTCTCCAGCAGGTTGAGCACCAGGGTGCAGTGGCACAGGAGCAGGTAGCGCGGGTGGGAGCAGTGGCAGCTCTGGTAGTGGTTCCAGTATGCCAGGGCCACCAGCAGGCGCGGGGCGGAGTGCAGGGCGATGCAGAGCCGCCACACGTAGCGCTGCGGGGCCTCGCCCCCGATGGCCGCGCTGATGGACGGCAGGTAGTTGGGCACCTGCGGAGACAGGGGCTCGTGGGGGGCACAGGGGCTCGTGGGGAGCACACCGAGACAGGGGCTCGTGGGGGGCACAGGGGGATGGGGGCACACCAAGACAGGGGCTCGTGGGGGGCACAGGGGGATGGGGGGCACACACAGACAGGGGCTCGTGGGGGGCACAGGGAGGTGAGGGTTCGTGGGGGGCACACAGGGGCTTGTGGGGGGCACACACAGACAGGGGCTTGTGGGGGGCACAGGGAGGTGGGGGATACACACAGACAGGGGCTCGTGGGGGGCACACACCGACAGCGGGGCACATGGAGACGGGCTCATGGGGGGCACACACAGACGGGGGAGCACACGGAGACAGGGGCTGGTGAGGGGCACAGGGAGACAGGGGGGCATATGGAGACATGGGCTCGTGGGGGACACAGATAGATGGGGGGCACACACAGACAGGGGCTTGTGGGGGGCACACCCAGACAGGGGGGCACACCCAGACAGGGTCTCATGGGGGGCACACTCGGTCTGTCGTTCTTGCAGGCACTGGGAAGTGTCTTGGTTGTAACTCTAAGTGAGTTCATTCCTGTTCCCAAAGCCAAGCAATGCCATCCCACAGGGCCACACAGCCCCCAGTCCTGCCTGGGGTGCTGGGGGCCTGCTCAGGGTGTCTCAGCTTCACACTCCTGCTCTTTCACAGAATCCCAGACTGGTTTAGGTTGGAAGGACCCCAAAGCCCACCCAGTGCCACCCCTGCCATGGCAGGGACACCTCCCACCAGCCCAGGGTGCTCCAAGCCCTGTCCAACCTGGCCTGGGACACTCCCAGGGATGGGGCAGCCACAGCTGCTCTGCCCAACCTGTGCCAGGGCCTGCCCACCCTCCCAGCCAGCAATTCCTTCCCAATATCCCATCTAGCCCTGCCCTCTGGCAGTGGGAGGCCATTCCCCCTGTCCTGTTGCCACAGGCCCTGCTGAAGGTCTCCTGCCGCAGTGAGACAATTCCTGCTCTCTGTTCCCAGCTGGGATCCAGCTGCTCATCCAGCAGCTTGAAAGCCGTGGAGGAGCCCAAACTCATCCTGTTGGAGCTCCAACCATCTCTCCCCTGAACTCCAGCAGATCTGGGGGCAGCAGCTCCAGCCCAGCCCTTCCACAGGACAATGTGCAGCTTCCCCAGCACAGACAGCCCAGTGTGCCCAGTACAGACACCAGCCTGACCAGTCTGTACTTCCCTCGGTCCCATCCCAAAGCCAAACCCTCTGCTGGCTGTCCTGAGGGAGCACAAGGACAATGGAGTGAAGCAGCTTGTTTTGGGCTCTGTAACAGCGCTGGTGGGAAAGGCCAGGAGGGGCAGAGGAGCCCAGGGGGAGAGAGGGGCAGAGAGGAGCCCAGGAGGGGAGAAGGAAAGGAGCCCAGGAGGAAGGAGAGAAGGAGAAGCCCATGAGGAGAGAGGGAAAGGAGCCCAGGAGGGGAAGGAGAGTAGGACGAAGGGAAAGGAGCTCAGGAGGAGGGAGGGAGAGGAGCCCAGGAGGAGGGAAGGAGGGAAAGGAGCCCAGGAGGACACAGGAGCTCTGCCACCCCTCTGGCTGCCCCAGCCCTGGAGGAATTGGAGTTTTCCCACAGGAGTCTCACCCCGCAGTGGGTCGCGGTCGTCTCGCGGAAATGAAAGAGCAGGGACCAGATGACACAGAAGAGGAACCCAAAGAGTGGGCAGAACACGGTGCCCAGTGCCAGCGTGGTGAAACGCAGCCGGAACAGGATCCCGTCCCGGTCCAGCGGCAGCGGCACCTGCAGCATCTTGGTGGAGCTGAAACCAACCAACACACGTGTGAGGGGACTCTGTGCCCTCCTGAGGTGGGGGACGGGGACTCTGTGCCCTCCTGCTGTGGGGGACAGGTGGGGATGGTCACCGGGTGGTGGCCTCGATGGCCTGGGAGGGCTTTTCCACCCTTAGTGACTCTGGGATTCTGCCCAGGCCTACACAGCCCAGGGATGGACACAGGGATGGACACAGGGGTCACCTCTCACACCCTGTGTGACCCCTCACAGCCCAGGGCAGGGATGGACACAGGGGTCAGGCCTCTCACATGAGGGGCAGGGCAGAGAAGGGGCAGGGGCAGAGCAGGGGCAGAGCAGGGGTAGGGGCAGGGACAGGGGCAGAGCAGGGGCAGGGACAGAGCAGAGGGATGGATCTGCAGGTAGTGGGATGTCCCTGCACCCTCCAGACCAATCTGGCTGAAGGGCACATGAGCTGTTTCCCACAGGATCCATCCAGACCGTTCCCTGGCTTGGGGCACAGGGCACAGCTCACGTGGTGAGGGCACTGCCCGGAGCTGCAGCTGCTCCAGCACAGCCCAAACACCCCCAGCCCACCCTCACCCTGCTCCCAGCACTGGCACGGACAGCACTGCCCATACCAGTGCTAGGGCAAGTGGGATCTCAGCCAAAGGCTCTTCCCCCAGAGGGTGGTGGGCACTGCCCAGGCTCCCCAGGGCAGTGGGCACGGCCCCGAGGCTGCCAGAGCTGCAGGAGCCTTTGGGCAACGGGACAGGGCAGGGGGGACTGTTGGAGTGTGCTGGGCAGGGCCAGGGTGGCAGTGGCTGGTCCCTGGGGGTCCCTCCCAGCTCAGGACATTCCATGACTCTACAGCCCCCCAGCTGCAGGGTCAGGGCACCACGAGCCCCACACACAGCAGGGTCATTGCTGGGGGGGTCAGGCACACCAGGGTGGGCACCTCCAGGGCACCCCCAGCCCCAGGTCCCGCCGTGCCCGCGGGATCAGCCGGGCCATCTCCCCCTCCCCTTCCTGCCCGGGGCAAATCGGATTTACAGACAATGCCCGGACAGTCTGGACAGTGCCCTTGGACAGGGTGGGCAGTGCTCCCCTGAGACTCCCCAAGACCCCCTCTGGGCACTGCCCTGAGAGCCCCTGGGCACCCCACACCGCTGAGACCCCTCTGAGACCCCCCAAAGCCCCCTGGG